>JAFIIU010000003.1:600000-886970 GCA_020280145.1 Gotozyma botsteinii
GTCAGTTACGTCGTTTATGCGATCACATTCTTCCTCGTGTGTTTCTCTTGGAATTACTATAGGCCATTTCATGATGGTATGACTGGTGATCATGCCAATTACAAACATTTGGTGTTGTTGAAAAATTGGAAGATCATTTAGAACGTTGTTGTTTATGTGTATATCTTATAGATAGTTATCAAGTTACTAGTTGTAGATACTGTTTTATCAATTTTAACTACGTATGGTTGAAGCAAATAAAATAGCAAAAGGATCATGCCATCTGTAAGTCTCTTCGCATATATATTAAAGCATAAATAACAGTAAAAGGCTAATTCTCTAACCTAAAAGGGTGTGCCTCAGTATTGAACACATAATCGTCAAAACTCCAAACTGAAACATCTTCAAACAACAAATAGAAATACTTCAAAGTTTCACTAAACCAGAAGCTCTCTAGAGTGTCCATGAAATTATTCTCTCCTCCTAAATTCGTTATATCCCATACTGAAGCATACTCATCATCTTCAGTTTTTGCATACTTCTCAACGTTCTCCCACATCTTCCAACCGTAATCTCTCCATTTTGAATCACCAGTGATCCTATACATGTAAACAACTGATTCAATAGCTTCTGGTCTTAAAATATACTTCGCTTCGATCTTGTTCATCCATACCGGCTGGTTCTCTGTTTCTCCAACTGTCCAGATCTTATCGCCATTAGGCAAAACGCGTTGTCTCTCTTGTGGTAGCCTATCATCTTTTGGCTCAACGATGACTTTCTTCCAAGATTCAAAATTCTTAGGTTTGGAGTTCGAAGGTATTTTTGCACTGGATTTTGTTTTCAGTTTTGGTTTATTAACCTCCTTGACTCCATTCAAAGTATTATCCCTCTTACTGATCAAATTTTCTGCATCGTTCTTGATCGCTTTTTTCAAATCTTCATCATTATCAATGATCCCAATCTTGAAATCATCATCATCAGTATCTGTAATAATTGAGTCTTTCTCGCCATCACCTACCTTACTACCATAAGCAGAACTATATTCATATGATGAGTATGCAGCCATAATTGGTTTAATGAGTTCTAAACGTTTCGTTTCATTATAGACATCATTCACGCCCATGACTTTATCAACCCATAGAATCTCAGGCATGATTTTCAAGCGTTCATACATCTGTACACATCCATAAGTCAAATTACCAGCAATTTCCATATCTTGCGGAATATCAAACAACCTTGAACCTAACGCGAACATTCCACCAGCAAAGCAACTCAAATGTTGCATATCCAAATCTTGATGCACCGAGATCTGCTGATCATCTATCATGTCGCCTTCCGGATTGGCAAAGATAGACGAGATGAATAAGATGGCTTCATTGTTTGGGATCTTTGGCTTAAAGATCATAAATTCTTTCATTTGTTTAATGGCTCTGAGATACATCTCTTTGTAAATCATTGCATCTTTTGAATTTTTGGAACCTCTTAATAAATGATACATTTTTGGTAAATACTCATAAAAGGAATCAGCCAGTCCTCCAATTGAATATTTTTGCACTCCTGTAGGTTTGATCTTATCAGTTGATAAACAATGGATATAGTTCTTATTCTGAATTGATTTGATCACTTTTGGATTGTTCAAATGTAACCCATTTTCAATCTCTTCATCTGTTAAAATTTGACAACCGGAGATATCTAATCTATTAGTATATAATCCAGGTAGATAAAACTCTTCATTATAAGAATCATTCAAGATTTTAGTGATTCTGGTAACAGCATCAAAATATTTGTTGTTCTTAGTTAATTGAGTTAATCTTGAAAATTCTAAAGATAAGGAACCGACTTCAGCAAGTGCAGCATCTTTCGAAGCAAACCTGTTCTGAATTTCACTCCTCCATTCGTAATATAACAAAGGCATGTTATTTGGTGTATCAAAAGCCTCCATTAGCAATTCTGCTAGTTCTTTTGCCTTCTCTAAGAAGATCTTCTCCTTGGACATTTCAAATCCACTGATTAAACCTGCTAATATTCTGATAACATTCTCAAATAACGGAATATCATCTCTATAAGACTGCTTGAAATTCATATTGGATACGAATTCCAAAGCTCTATTAAATTCCTCCTTCTTATTCATCAACAACATCGTGTCTAAAGCATCAACCAATGTGGCAGCCCATCCATTGAATGCATCCTCTGGCGTATGAGACAATGGAGTCACCTCATCGTGACCATACCCGTATTTCGTATAAGTAGACCATGATTTGTCAAAAGCATTAGAAATTCTCTTCAGTTTCACCTCATCTTTCAAGCCACCGTCATTGAAATAACTTGATTGGATCATTGGATAATCATCAGGCTTGCTCAATTTGGGAAGCTTGTAATAATTCTCTGTACCTATCTCATAATGATGATGTTTTTTAAAGTCTCTCAACTTGACATTCTTCTGATTGATAATATAATCTTCAGGTATAGTTGTCTTCAGCTTTGATCTAGCCTTTTCTGGTTCCAATAAAGGGAAGTACTTGTTCTTCTCCATCAACCCTTCAGGAGACATCAACGCCAGTCTATCATAGTACTCTTTCGACTGTGAAGACTCGTCTGGCTTGTCTGTCGTGATTCTAGGGAGTTCCTCTTCCAATAAATGCTGGTTCATCTCATATTCCTCATTCAAGAATGTGTAGTAGAACATGACGATCAACGTCACAGTGACGACCGCAATGGATCGAAACCTCTTCACTCTGTGTGAGATGAATGGTGCTATGATAAACATTGTCTCTTGCAGTGGAGATCAAACTGTGTGCTTATTGGTATCAGGTAATTATGTCTCAATGAAAACACAAACAGAGCAATCTTGAGTTTTTGAAATCAGAAAGCAGAAACAGTCCCTGATTGAGCTATACAGTCTCCTTTTATGTAAATCTATTGGCGTTAGTGCTACCGTTTCCTGTCTTTCTGGGGAAATTTTGCTTCAGAGAGAGAATTTCACTACGCAACTCAAAGGTACATAAATATTTCCACAATTAATTTTACAAGCTGGTGGTTATGAGTCGAACCTCAAAAACACAGCCCTATACAAGAGCCTTCTCAAGTGAGAATATACGTGTGGAATGGTCGTGGGAGGCCACTGCTAAGAGTAGTTCCTCGCCTGCTAGGTAGCTCCAACTAGCACGAGCAATTCTGTCAGCTGGTGTTTCATCCACGTCGAATGTGTGGACATGGTTGAATTTATCATCACTGAATGAGTATACTAGTAAAGAACCATTTTCTAGACCGATGCACACTGCCAGTTTTCCGTTGATTATCTGTTTGTGCACGTCCAGTGATGTGACTGGACTGTCAAACTTGGTCTGTATCACGTTAGCCACTGAAATGACTTCATTGGTCTCTTTATCTCTCTGCATCTTCCATGCTTTGATGGATTTATCTCTGGATGCTGTGAAGAAATAAGGTCCGTATTCTAATGGAGCCCATGAACAATCCCAAATAATTCTTGTGTGTGCCTTCACGTTATGATTGGCAAGTTTGAATGAATTGTCTTCAAAGTTTCTTTCCCATAAACCAAATTGACGATCTCTGGAAACTGTTAACAAGTATTTTCCATCTGGAGAAAATCTAACTCTTGTAACTGTTAATTCATGTAACATCAAATTTGGTTTCAATTCTTGCCAGCTTTCAGAATCAAAAATTCTGATGACTGCATGTTGTTGAGTGTTTGATTTACATGAAGTTGCGATCAGTTTCTTATCAGGACTGGAATCAACTGAAACGATTTCATAACCATGGCCGTACAATTTCTCAATCTCAGGCCATAATGTATGTCTTTGTAAATGATCTTCAAAAGGTGGTAATGTTATTGAGTTCAAAATCTCAAACGAAATGTTGTTGCTATCATCGGTTTCTCTTAATTGATCTTGATCTGGTCTAGGAGCTGATTCTTCCGCATCTGTAGTTGCCTTGTTAGATAAACCTAATGCTGGTAGGGCAGCTGATTCAGGCATGATTGATTCATCCTGTAATTGGATATCACAAAATTTGGAGAGGATCTTAGCAACACCTTTTGGTTCATCAAATGATCTCAGTATTTTCTCATCACCACCTGAAATAAATCTTGTGTTGGATAAGGTTGAAACACAAATCATATCATAGCCATGGATTTGTGGTCTTGCAAATTCATGCCATGTCGTAACTGGACGTTTTGATCCATCTTCATTGAAAATCCATTTTGAATATAATCTAGTTGTTTGATCTAACGAAGTTGATAATAAATATTCACCATTAATTGACCATGATAAATCAGTACATTGTCTAGTACAACCCGTCACTGCTAATACTTGATCCCATGTATCATCTTCGACTAATTTCCAAATTCTCCAAGCACCAGTTTTACCATTAGTCAAAATATATTCATTTGAAGCTTCATCAATAAACCATAACGAAGACCAAAACCCACCAGCAGAACCAGTTGCTGTACTTGCACCTTTGGTACTAATTTCACCTAATCTTGAACTACAGATCCAAATTCCAGATATCACATCAGGTTGCCAAACCATCATTGCTGTGTCTGCACTTGATGCGATCAATTGAAATTTGGTATCATGCCATTTCAATGAAGAAATCCAATCATCGTGACCCATTATTAATGCTTCAAAATTGATTGCAACTTTAGTTTCATTGATATCAAATTTATATTGTTTGTTACTCAATAATAACAATTTCGATTCGTCTTCATCTGATTTATCAATCAAACCATTCGTTCTGATTCTCCATAATCTAATGTATCTATCTTGAGAACCAGATGCCAATAAATAATCACCATCTTTTTGCTTTTTGAAAGCCAATGCTTTAACCCAATCTTCATGACCTTCCAAAGATGCAACAAGATTGAAACAATCAAAGGATGCGTCAAAATATCTGAATGAATAAATAAATACTTGATTCTTGGATCCACCTAATGCTAAAATGTATTCTTTTGGTGCTATTTCTTGAACGGCTAAAGATAATGGTAAAACACCAGGTCTGCCTTCAAAAGAATGGACTTTACTGACATCACCTTCACTATCAAGATACCATATGGCCACTTGACCTAATGTATCTCCAGAGACGATGAATCTTCCATAAGTCCCCATACAGACAACAGATTCTTTATGAAATTCTAAATTCTTGATAAATGTAAGATTTGTTGAATCTTTAAACTTCCATAGCTTGACAAGTGAGTCCTCAGATCCAGAAATCAAAAACTCTGAGTCTGGAATGAACTTGACACAGGTGACTTCTTTGGCATGTCCTTTCAAAGTGGAATAAACACCAAATGAAGATTTTGATAATGGATTCCATAATGCAATTGTGTTTCCTGCACCGTAGGCAACAATGTGTTTTGTTTCATGGATGTCGGCCACGTGAGCATGCTTGTTGGCACCAATGAAAATGGCTTCCACTTCAGGCATCTTGTCTATTAAGTCACAAATAGCAAAACTTTGACGTTCTGAAAACTTCAAGTCTTCCTCTGTTTCGTTTCAAGAAAAAAATTTGAAAGCTCATCGCCTGGTTTGGCCACACATTTCATGAAAGATACAAACTTACTTCAGAATAGTGAAGTAATACAAATACGTATTCAACTAGCACAAATCGTCTTATATTGCTGTGTTTTTGTATACTGTCTTGTTACTATTGATGTTAAAAGAAGAAGAATAAAACTGAACAGGCCAATGAGAAGACAGCAGAACCATCAATGGCCTTACCAATAATAGCCAACGCTGAAGAGGCTGAAGTGGAGGATGATCCTGTTGAACTGGCACTGCTAGAGCTGGAACTGGAGGTAGTAGAGTGCAATGTTGTTGTTTCTGCGGAATTAGATGTGGAAGAAGGGCTTGAAGCAGAAGTGGAAGAAGCAGCACCAGTATCTCCGCTAGTCTCAACAGCATTTATATCACTGAAAGTATTGTAGAGACTCGAGCCGTAATAGATTGTGGAGCTGTAGTAAGAGGTATAGTCATAATAAGTATAGAAGACATCACCTTCCATTTCGTAGGCATGAACAGTGTCATAGTCAAATTCAAAAGTCTCACTGGAATCAGATCTCATGAAATAAAGCTTGATATTGGTAACATAAGAGTCTGCTTGTTTGGTGATTTTATCGTATTGATAAACAACAAGCATATCATTCTCCCCAATAGCAAGTGGCTTGCTTAATGTTAGAACACTATTTGGACCATCGTTAGCACCATTGTTTTCAAAGGTTAGAGTTTGCTCAGAGTAACGATCAAGTTGACCAACGACCTTCTCAGCTTCCCAATCATTACCTGAAGTAGCTTCAAATCCAACACTGGTTAACAACCAAGTTCCACTTTTAGGGAATTCCTCCAAGTTTTCAAGACTGACGTAGGTGGTGAAAAGAATGGCAGAATCATTGTTGAAACCACTACTGTACAAAGAAATATTTGTTCCATCATTTACTTCAGCAAATGCAGAAGCAATTAATAATGGGAGAAGGAAAAGAGGATTCATAGTGAAATTATCTTGAATTAGAATATAGAGAAGAGAAAGAAGAGAAAACTGAAGACATGGGGAGAGAAATGTGCTTTTATAGTTGAATCTGTATACCTGCGTCCCTTGTGGACCCTTACAGTACGGCTGTGCAAAAAAACACATTCACTCGTTTTGGCTCAGTACATAGAAACTTGCAAGTGAAGTCTCTTAGAGATACAGTCACGTCACACAGCCTTTGGTCATAGATCTTTTGAAGATAGCCTTACGTATTATTAGAAGATCGAACATGAATGACTAGTAGAGATCAGCCTTTTATGAGACAGTGATTGAAATTTAAGTATTAAAGGGTGAACACGTTGGTAGTGCAGATTCCCTTTCTCCATCACACAAATTAGTAATTACAACAATTACCAGTCATATACGTACAGTGTCAATCATCGTGGACAGTTATCGGATACCCACTCCTCAATAACACTCATATATTGATCACCCAGATCACTCAGATTGATAATCCATTCGCTGCAAAGTCAAAACTCTAACAGTCTCATACTTAATAAAATGAACTATATTATATTATTTAATTCTTAGTGTAATACAAAAGACCGTATCCCAAAGTCATAAAGTTCTAGTCTATCTCTTTTATTAGTACTCTTCCTTTAAAGCAACGGAGCGGTGTATGTTTATTATTGGTGATATAGTGGGGCGAAATATCCGTCTATGTCCGGCGTTCTTCTAATTTTCCTTGTGTGGACTTTTGCTACTTCAAATAAGAATTATTTTTAAAAATGATCTTGGAAAAGAGTGATCAAAATACAGTATTTTTAAAACTCTCAGAGTGAAAATCGATATATTTCGAATATATAATTAATTTCTTTTTTTTTAATGATAATATTTATCATGCTCATATTCATATGTGATATTGAATTAGTCTTTAGATCATTGCAATTTTAGATATTGTTTTGAGTCGTACTAACTAGTGATAAACGTGAAATCATTGATTAACTGACTTATTAGCTCTTTTTTTTTCCGTTTAATTATTTGTGTGTACTATAATGTGAAGGAGTTTCAATCACAATTTCCATTTTTGAAAGGGATAACATGTATTTTTAGTATTTACGCTTTGCATGGAATGATTAGATAGTGTAATAAAAATTAAGAATATACAAAAACTCCTTTCCCTACCAAATTTGGAACTCCTCGTACAAATCAACCAACTCTACCTTTTGCTTTTTGTAAATCTTTGCTATGGATCTTCTAGCTAAATCGACCATTTTTGGAGGGCCACATGACACAACAGCGACTGAGGAACCAGATTCGTGCCAGATTTCTTCTTTAATCAATTCTTCAACATTTGACCTTTGGTAGTGGAAGTCAATGAATGCAGATAAACGTTCAATAATTGAATCTGGATCAAGACGTACAGTCTCTTCACAATATTTTTTTCGTTTGATGATTTATCCAAGTCACTGTTACTTGGGCTCTTCTGTTCCGAAATAGATTTGTGACCACCAGTTATATAAATATGTGTTATAACACCAGATCCCACTAATACTTTCAGTTCCTCTACGAACCAAGTTAAACTTTCTGGGTTTCTAATTGACCAAAACAATTGAAAATTCTTTTGAGTCGCTAATCCACGTTTTGATAAATCCAACGCATGTGAATAAAGACCAGGAATACCATTACCACCTGCTAATAACATAACAGAGTCATATTTTTCAACTGGAGATCTTTGACCATATGGTCCTTCAACAGCAACGTACATTTGAGTAGATGAAGTTTCAGTTTTTCCAGTTTTTTTCTAATAACTGCCATCAAACCCTTTTTAATTTTGATGTAGTTCACAATTGTGTTTTCATCATGGACTGATTTCAAAATGGTAAATGGATGTGTTTCCAAAATTGGAATGGTGTACCAAGGTGAATGAATGCATAAGCACCTGGAAATGGCTTGAAGAATCTGTTATGTTTTGCAGTAACTCTGAAAGTATCATCAGCAATGTATCCAACCTCAGCTTTTCTGATACCAAAGATGTATTTTCAAACCACACAACTAATCCTATCAAGAACCCACAGTGCAACAGAAGTCCAAGTCCATTCTAAGTAACTAAGATCTAACAATGGTAGAAACAAGCAACAAGAAATAAGGCGGCAAGGATGATATGAATAACCAAAAACCATTCGTAAGATAGTTAATAACAAGTGAACATAGAATAGTTGCAACAACACCCCAACGCCAATAGTTATCAGCATAGTAGGAAGTTTAAATAACTGACAATAACACCAAAAGCTGTCCATAAAGCTATATGAATAATAGCACGAATAACCATGGATCTATCCACCCATTTGTGATATTGAATGAAAGTAGTGCATGAAAGACCTGTTAAAGAGATCAGAAGGTTGTTACGACCAGCGAAGATGATAAGTAACGGAATCAAACCAAATGCTAAAAGAATAGTTCTATCAGCAACATAAACACATAATTGTAACGTTTTTGTTTCAAAAGTAGATGTGAAGTCAAAATGAACAGTAAGAAATAGTACGTTCAACCAGATGAATAAAAAAATAACGACTGATTAAGTCTTGTTGGTGGTAAAGTTGAAAAGATTTTCAAAGCTACAAGTTCTTGATTGTGCTTTTCTTTGAACATTGCTGGTAGTGTGATATTTGCCCTGAACCATTTTAGCCAATTGTAGTTGAGATAAGTATGCCAAATCTGGTAATTAAACTGGAAGCAGCATGGAATAGGAAAACAAGAACAAAGAATAAATAGAACATACCAGAGTACATAGAAATGGAATCAAAATTGTAGTTTATATTTTCAAGGAAAGTCCAACGAAGTAACATATCTTCTGCGGTGATTCACCCAGTGAATGAACAAGATTGAAACAACTACAAAATCAACTAAAATTCTGAACAAATATCTATTCGTCTAGAAGACAATTAACCTATTGCAAACCCCAAAAACGAATAATATAATAATTTGCTAAAATTAATAAACCACAATTCCATTGTTTAATTTATAATTTAGAATAATAATATGCATGAATATGAACATGACCAAAATAAATAGTAATGATATACAAGATCCTTTCAATAGGACAAAACCGATTTAACTCCCACTATTAACAAAACTTTAAAACCAAATAACAATAATAAAAAATCTTAATGACGAATTAAAACATCATGAGGAAAATTCATTTAATTATCAGCATCCAGGACACAACCGTGAGATGCATCAGAAACCAACTTGGAGTATTTAGCTAAAGTACCTCTGTTGTATCTTGGTTCTGGTTTAACCCATGATTTTCTTCTTTCAGCTAAGACATCTTCACTGACTAATAAATCTAATTTGTTGTTATCAGAGTCAATAACGATGATGTCACCATCTTCAACTAAACCAATTGGACCACCTAAAGCAGCTTCTGGAACAACGTGACCAATTAAGAAACCGTGGGAACCACCAGAGAATCTACCATCAGTTAATAAGGCAACATCTTTACCTAAACCATAACCCATTAAAGCAGAGGAAGGTTTTAACATTTCTGGCATACCTGGACCACCTCTTGGACCTTCGTTTCTAATAATACAGACAGTTTTTTCTCCTTTCTTAATTTCACCGTTTTCTAAAGCATGAATGAAAGAATCTTCATCTTCGAAAACTCTGGCAGAACCTTTGAAGTAAGTACCTTCTTTACCAGTGATTTTAGCAACAGAACCGCCTGGAGCTAAAGAACCGTATAAGATTTGTAAATGACCTCTTGGTTTCAATGGTTCTTGAATAGTGGCGATAATTGGTTGACCTGGAGTTAAACCTGGGCTGGTTGACAAGTTTTCAGCCATGGTCTTACCAGTAACGGTCAAACAGTCACCGTTCAAGAAACCTTCGTTTAATAAGTATTTCATAACAGCTTGAGTACCACCGTATTGGGCTAATTCAGCCATGGCATATTTACCAGATGGTTTGAAATCAGCTAATAATGGAGTCTTATCAGAAATAGCTTGGAATTCATCTAAGGTTAGTTTAACACCACAAGAGTGAGCAATGGCAATCATATGTAAACAGGCATTGGTAGAACCACCAGTGGCAATGACGTAAGTGATAGCGTTTTTGAAAGCTTCTTTAGTCATGATATCTCTTGGTTTAATATCTAATTCGATGATGTTTTTAATAGCTTCACCAATGTTATCACATTCAGCCAATTTTTCTGCGGAAGTAGCAACAGCAGATGAAGAGTTTGGTAAAGTGATACCTAAGACTTCAGCAGCAGAAGCCATGGTGTTGGCAGTGTACATACCACCACAAGAACCTGGACCTGGACAAGCATGTTCAACGATATCTTTTCTTTCTTCTTCTGTGATTTCATTAGCTAAGTATTGACCATAAGATTGGAAAGCAGAGACTAAATCAATTTTGTCTGGGATTTTAGCTGAACCACAAGTTGGAGAACCTGGGTTAATTGAACCACCATAAACCATAATGGATGGTCTGTTGTGTCTACCCATGGCCATCAACACACCTGGCATGTTTTTATCACATGAAGGAATTGAAATGTTGGCATCGTAATGTTGAGCCATCATGATAGTTTCAAAAGAATCAGCAATGATTTCTCTGGATTGTAAAGAAAATCTCATACCTGAAGTACCCATGGAAATACCATCAGAAACACCAACAGAGTTAAATTGCATAGCTTTCAAACCAGCTTTGTTGACGGATTCAGAACATCTGAAGTTGAAATCCAATAAATGCATGTTACATGGGTTACCAGTCCACCAGACGGAACCAACACCGACTTGACCTTTGTTGAAATCTTCTGATTTGAAACCAGTAGCGTACAACATTGCTTGTGAAGCACCTTGATCTTTTGGCTGGGTGATAATTCTGGAGTATTTGTTTAAAACCTTTTCATATTGGGCAGCAGAAGATGCAAAGCCTCTCTTGGAGGCCATAGTAGCAAGGACACCCATTCTAGTGAAGTTATGAATATGGAAAGTGGTGATGATGATTAAGACTCACTGAAAAAATCGAAAATAAATTTTTCTCCAAAATGCCGGTTGCGGCCAATTTCGCCGTTTTCGCGATGTGCCAAATCAGCCAATAAGAATGCAGAGGATCGTAATAAAAGTGCTACCAACGAGATTTAGACATGTTAAAAATAGGGATAGGATGCCAATTTCCGGTAATATACTACCATGGATAGTTACCCACAATATACATTTTAAACCACTTCAATATCCCAGCTAAATCCATCTCAATTACTCACTTTCTTAAAGTGATGAGCAGCCAGCGCAGCAAACCAAAAGTCACCCGGCTAATTTTTATTACATAATAACAATATTTTCGCGAATCGCGAATTTTTTTTCCACTTCGAACAACAAAAAAAAGTGAAGAAATCAGATTCGAAACTCGTACAATTATTAGTTTCTATCAATTGCAACGACTCCGTGATCATGGTCCAGCTTCACTCTGTCGCACTTTCAGGAAGTGTGATTTCGAACGCTGCTAATGCTACCAAGCAGCAAGTGCGTCACTTTTCCAGAAGAAGAATAGCGTACCCTTTCTATCCAGTTCCAAAGATGGGTAGAACACATCCAAAAGATCATAAAACCTCTTTGAGATTCCAAATGGGAGTTTTCTTAGGTAAAAAGAACTATAAAGGTGAATATCCAAATAACAAATATTTCTATCCTGCACAAGATCACAAACCAAACTATATAAGACCAGATGTTGAAAGAGGTAATGCTTTAGTAGACTACAACACTGGTAAACCCTTAGAATCAACCAACCAATCACAATTCACTAGAAACGACGCCAATAGCATTTTACAACCATTCCCACAAAACAGATATTGTCAGACGAATTACATTTTGTCCAAAAAGGATAGAGAAGATATTTATCAAAAAATAGTGGAGGAAAAAACTCCAATCCAACAAGTCGCTATTGAATATGGTATTAAAATCCCAAGATTAGAAGCTGTTGTCAAATTAAAAGAAGTTGAACACAAATGGAATAAAAAGGGTCTAGTCACTCCAGAACTAGCTAAAATGTCTGAAACGATGTATAGAATGTTCCCAGTATTTGAAAAAGAAGCACATAGTGAAAACTTGTCAGAAATTCCTGTTCCTGTCAAGACTTTAGAATCAAGATTCGTTACAATTGCTGAATCTGAACCATTCGGCCCAATTGATGCTGCTAAAGTATTTGGATTAGAACCAGCTGCTGAAACTTTAGAAAAATTAGGTTCTGGTGATCATCATTTAACCGATAAAAAATCAAACGAAAAGGAAAGAGAAACTTTTGTTGCTAAATCAAAGAAAGACGATAGATTTGTCTTCCAATTTACTAAATCTAAAGTTGGTGAAGTTGGTTTCCGTTACGGTACTACTTTACGTGATAACAAAAAAGATCGTAAATTTACCTTTGATAACTCAGGTAAAATGGTTAATGCATTACCAAAATCCGGTTAAATTTATAAATATAAATGAATTAATTGTACATAAACTTCAAATTGAAAACGTTTTAACATGATATTCTTTGTAGAATTGAAATTATTAATTAAAATGGTAATGTCTTTTCATTGGATATTTGGTCTTCTTCCAAAAGAATCAGCCAATGACGTTCTGAACGAAGTATTTGACTGGGTTCTAGCCAAACTTCTATTCAAAATAACTGAAACTTTTTTATCATAAATCTGTGGAGCTGATTCATAAGGATTTAAGTTTTCTGTGTTGCTATATCTTGTATCAACTGATGTAGATCTAAAATGACTACCAACATTATTGCTGGTGATACCTGAAAATTGAGAGGAGTTTTCTGCATCTTTGGTGAAAAATGAATCCAAATTGTCCAATTCGGCCCACATATTACTCAATGATCCATCATTTTCTTCAACAACTGAACTAGCATCCAATTGATTACCACTGTTTGTATGATTGTGATAGTTTTGTTCTCTGCTTCCATACTGATATTCATCAAGATGGAATTTAATTTGTTCTTGTTCTTCATGAGGTTCTTCGGATTCAACCAACGCTGCACATGTTCCAAAAACGGCATGGACATTGTTTCTAGTTGTAGCAGCTGTAATAACTGGCATTGCAATTGACCAACCACTATCTTCTGGAATACCGAATAATGTTGCAGTTTTTTCATAATCTTTCTTTACTTTGGTATTACCCAATGACATCCTTAAAATATCTTTATCAAGCTTACTTCCTGAAATACTATTAGTTTCATCTAAAACTTCTAAAGCCTGTTGAGCAAATGGAGTTAGCAATAATCTTAACAATGGTGAAATTAAATCAGCGCCACAACCTTGGAATTGAGCTTCACTTAAATCAATCTTTGGAAATAACTGCTTTAAAACATTCATTGTTTCAATTTTAACCCAATCAAGTTTATTTGATAACAACCCTAAGAAAAAAATTAATGTTTGACCACTGTATTCAGATAAAAAGTTTTCAGAAATGAAATTGATGGTTTGACCTAAGAAGTCATGCTTGGTTCTAAATCTATTCTTAGAGAAAGAATCAATAATTCTTGATAAATTAGAATAACCTTCAGCAGCAGCCATTGCACTTAAAGTTTCAGCTGATTCAAAAATCTCTGGTGCAATAACACCCAGCTCTAAAGCATGCAAGTATCTTGGAATATTAGTCAACAAAGCAAACAATAACCTTGATGAGCCAGCAACGATGTCACTATTCTTCAGTTTGTTTAGTCTATCAAGAAGTTGCAATGATGCATCCCATGCGTTAGAAGATCTTAAACCAATCATAATAATCTGCTGTAAACCTTCAAATTTACCTTCCCAATTCGATGGAAATGTAGCAACCAAACAAGAGACCGTATCTTCAGAACCTAAATCAATCTTGGATAAGAATTTTGTAAGAACTGACAGTAACTCAATATATTGGTACTCATTGATAGTATTCAACGAAGCAACTGTTGCCCAAAATAATTGAGGGAAACTGATCAGATTACCAGCATCTAGCTCTGACGTGATTGCATTCAATGTCATTAAAATTTGCATAGCGAATCCTTGAATGTCAGAAGTTTCATCAGAAATGGTATTTGATAATCTATGTAACATATCTCTTAACATTGATTGATCTAAGAAAGACAATAATGAACGGAAAACTTGGAATGAACGACATGCAATGTGTCTAACTGCACAATTAGTAGACCAAGACAAAGCAGTTCTACCCCATTCTTCCTGGATATTTGGATGTGTAGCACTGAAAATTTCAACAATATTTCTAACCAATAAGTCCATGTCTTTTGGAGATCTAGCACCGTTTTTATCATTATTCAAATCATCATAAACCCATAAACATTTCTGATTATTTCTAATCAATTCTTTTGTTGACTCCAATTTAGGATGGGATAAAACAGAACTTAAGGTGTAAATGATCATTTTACCTGCTGATTCTTGCACAATCGGTAAATAATGGTCCAGTAATGCAAATGAAACATGAAGTAATAATGGAACCTTAGAATTCAAAGATTCTTTTGGAATAACAACTAAATCAGATAGGAAAATCAATGCCAAATGACCTAACGAAAATACTGCATCTTTTCCTGGATAATCCAAAACTTTCCAAATATCAGCAACATATGGCAACTTCAAATCATTATCTGGTGTGGCCAATACTTTTGGTTTTGGTGGAACCATGTTCTTGTGATCAATATAAGGAGCTAATGTATCAACAAGAGTCATATTAGAAGTTGAGACATAAACCAACACTTTACTAGCGAATTCAACAAATAGTGGGTTTCTTTTCATCAAACTGGTTTGGAGCGCAAATTTCAGAATTGCTTGAACATTTTGGAAGTTGTTACCATTACCCAGTGATATCCATAAAGCTTCAATTTCATTTGGAATTGCATCGGAGAATTTGATAGTAATTTCAAATAAATTACTCAACACCATGTATGATTTAATATCAATCCAATCATCTCTATCATCATAAACTGTTAACTCAACAGTTTGCAACCAAGGTAATAGAATTGTTAACAAGTCCCTTCTAGACTCAAAACTAACAATGTGGAAATATTTGGTTAACTCTGAGATCAAGGAAACATTTTCATCAGAGTATGAAGAAGCAAAGTATGTAGAAACATCCAACAAAGCTCTTTTATAGATGGTTTTATTCTTATTTTTCACTCTTTCTGCAAAAGTGGAGGAATAGTTTTGACCAAACAATTTGTTTTCAGCATGAATCAAAAGATTAATAGCTGGTGCTCTTATGTCATAACTGTTGAAACCAATACCATATAGAGCAAACAATAGAACTTGATGTCTTTCCAATGCATAAACTTCTTTTGATTCCATCAACGCTTCAGCAATAATAACAAAATATTTTTCAATAACACTAGTTTTCTGATCAAAGATACATTTCTTGAAAACTTCAGTGAACAATTCTTTATCATTAGGGTTGAATTCAAACATACTTTTCAAAGCTTTTTTAGCTAGAGCTTGAATACGTTCATTCGGTGAAGTGAACAGCAAATCAATCCATGACAACAAACCAGGTAGATCGAATTTAAGAAGTGTCTGGCCTCTAAGCGCTTCAATTTTACCATTCAATAGTGCAACCATAGTCTTTGTAGCAGAAATAGATAAAATTTGTTTTTCAAATTCAATTGCAGAGTTTAGTGCAGTTAATTCTTGAGCATTAGTAGTATGTTTAGCCATTTGAGCATATCTTTGCTTGGATATAATTGATGATTTTCCATAACCACACCATTCTTCCAAAAACGTAAAACAGGAAACCCTGGCTTCAAAAGGCAACCATTCACTACCATCATCCCTTTTCAAGAGACCATAATAAACGTTTTCTAATAAACCACAGAAATAGCGACGTAGTTTTTGGAATTCAAAACTATGCTGAACTTCAGATTTGGACAAAAATGATTTAATAATTTTAACAAAGTTGACTAGTTTTGCAACAATCCAATCATCATAAATTATTGGTTCTTCTTCCAAGAATTTTGAAACAATGTTTAGAATTCTCGTAACTTCAATTCTTAAGCGTGAATCATTCAATGAGAAATTAGACCCAAGCTCTTTCTCCCAACTTGCAAAGACTGGTTCAACGACTTCGATGAACGTCTTGAATATATTGATATTCATGCAACTTAAACCTGTGATAATAGCATCTCGAACAACTTGATTTGAACCACTCAATAAATTAAGTGTCAGTTTGAACACACTTTTAGCACTTGTTATTGTACTATGTTGGATTGTTAAGAGTTGATGAGTTTTCTTTCTGCCATTACTTGAGATTTCAGGTATATGCAATCTTTGTTCACTTGTTGAAGTTAACGAAGTACATGCGACAATTAAATATAGTTTCCATTGTTCAACTAGTACTTCTGGCGGACCATTTCCAAGCTTCTGAGTAGATCTTGGAGAGTCAGCAATTTCTAAAATCAATTCATGAATTTGAACCAATCTTGAACAAACGACAGAACGGCATAATGCCATTGTTATTGGACATTTCTCAAATATGGTACTTAATAGTTTTGGGAAAACTCTGAACCATAAAGCAGAATCAATACCATAGTCAGATTCAGCAATCTTTGATAATACATTTCTTCTTGATTTCAATTTTGACAATCTGGATCTTTCCGGGACACTTAATGATGATTTCTGAGAATTAATCAATTTGAAAAAATCAATAGATTGTAAAATAAAGATGACTCTAGTTCCAATATCAGCGGCATACTTCGAATTTGAACGGCTATGTTTAACTGCTGGTTTTGACTTTGATGTTTGTTCATATAAGACTTCATCAAAACTTTCAGTAATTTTCAGGATTGTAATAGCCATTCTTCTGATTTCAAAATCGTGAGAAGAAAGGAAAAAGAGGCCATGCCCCTCAATTTCTTCGATCACTGTAATGGTATTTTTCAATTGAAGTTCATCCATAAACTCTTCATTTTCATTGGTTGTTGCAGGAACTTGAGCATTAGGCTTATTAACAGGAATGAAGCCATCATTGGGTTTAGCTTTTCTGTCATTGATAGACTTGAGCCAAGTTTCTAGTAAATCAACATATAATCTTAACAATTCTTTAGATATGATGTAATTTTGAGCATTTCCAGAACGTTCGGTGAAGTTGAAAGCATAGTTGGCGAAATTGCTTATAACACCAGAGGAGTTCTTCTTGGATACTAACACCTTCAGTGAACGAGAAGCAGCATTTGCGACTCTAAAATCATGATGCAATGAATTTCTGCAAAGTAGTTCAATAACCTTTCTTGGTGATCCAATTGATAACCATGGGATAGATTCAATTAAGACAGCAAATAATTCTGTGTTTAGATTCTTTGTGGTTTGACCAGTCAGATCAGCACCAAATTTGAAACTACCAAAGGGTGACTTTGAACCATAGTAGAATGGTAATGTTGGAGCTGAAGCTTCACTTGTATTGTTTGTATGAGGACCAACAGTAGCATCTAATAATATAAGGAGATTGTTTGAATATCTTGCGATCTCATCATGATCAGGGGATTTGAAATCTATGTTGATGTCTGGAACACCAATAACATCAGCATTTTCTGGAAACAATGGTCGTTCAGTATCAGCCAAGATTGCAACGTATGCCTTTATTGCTAAGGTCATCTTTTCATGTTGAATACCATCTAAAGAAACTCCATTAAAGACCTGTTTTATCAATGGAATAACATAATTCTCAACCGTTTGGTTATATCCTGTATAACCTAATGATCTAAAGATTTGAACTAATGGTAAGATAATTCCAGCATCGGTTGAGAACCATGATTGTTTGCTTTTGTTCAAAATTAGAAATTTCATAATAGTTTCAATCTTTCTCGTAGTGTTGTTTAAAGTTTCAGTACATCTGAACATATAAACCCAAATTAGTCTAGCAATAGATGTTGTTATCGTAACTTTTTCATTCATTGTAGTGCTCTTTAATTTCAAGTTTTTCATTCCAGTTTCAAGTAATTCGTACCAATTGTTCAAGAACAATTCATTTGATGAAACACACAAGACGGCAGTTGAAAGAGTAAAATTTGTTAACCAAAATTTTTGATTTCCATCTGATTTGTCAATACTAGTAAAAATAGTGTTGATTGCATCAGACCAAGTTGGATGATTGACTTCTGCTGTTAATGTTTCTGCTAATGGTAGTAAGATGTAAGTCAAGACTTGAGAATATGCTAATTTTATTGAGTGTGATTTGGTCGATTTGAAAAACTTTGCAATAGACTGTAAAAAGTCTGCGCTTTCTTCAAAATCTTCTAAAGGATAGTTTTTAAGTTTAAGATATCTCATACCATGGATTAACAAGTGGATTGAAGGTTCAATTTCTTTTGGAGCAACTGCGGGTATTTTCTCTAGATCAGCAATAAAACGATCACTAACACTTAAAAATCTCTTATCTGACATGTAACCAAGTAATTCAGCAAAAAAATTCCAATTAGCAGACCTGATTATACTTGAAGAAATCAGAATGGGATCTGTGCTTCTTAACTGCGCAAATAATATATCTTCTAGCTTATCACCTAAATCATCTCCTGTAGTATCAAAATTTACCTGTTTTACTACCTCAATCAAAACACGACACAAGATGTAGATACTGATAATTGATTTTCTTTCACCTTGAATTGCTGTTTCTCTAGAAGATTGAACTTGAGATTCTAAATGAGCAAGTTTTGTATCTATTTGATTGATGGTTGCTTTTGATGAATTATTTCTTCTATGGGAAAATTTACTAACAGTAGATGAACTATGTACATGTTGCTTTTTGAACCCTGATGAATCTTTGTGTTCTCTAACTGCATTTATAGCAGTTTCAGCAGCATCGGCAGCCATTGCAGCGACTTCAGATTTAGACTTTCTCCAAAACATCACTGAGTCTATTACAGGTTTAGGATTGTTTCTTGAAATGTATCCAAGTGATGCAATAATCTTATCAAATTCAGGATCGACACCTTCTGCTAGCAACTCAACAATTGGGGGCTCTGTGTTCAATGGGTAAGTTAAACATAGATTCAACTTACGTTCAGCATGTCTGACGAACTGGGTGAATAATATATGAAGAGTATACTCAGTTGATGTTTTTGATTCAGTAGCCAATTTTTTCCTTATTGACTTGATTTCATCATAGACTGCAGCATTTGTAGTAGTTAGTCTCTTAGGAAAGATAGTCCGATTATCATTGATTAAAGGTGATTGGGGATCTTGTAGTTGTGCTAAAGAATCTTGATGTTGTTGAGAGAACTGTGTTTGATGATACGGCTCTTGTGTTTGTGTTTCAAATTCTTGCAGAGGTAACGTCACTATATGATTTGCTTGTGGCACTTCATGGATCAGATTTTCTTGAGATTGTTGTTGCTGTTGTTGTTGTTGTGACTCCATAACAGGCACCTGAAACTGATTTTCCCTTAGAATTGGTGCTGGCAAAGGGTCTTCAGGATCAATCTCAATTGGCTTGTAAGGAAGCGAAAACGACGATCCAGCATATACATCATTGGCCTTGGTGTCTTCAAACTCGAATTGTTCTTCGTACTGTTGTTGTTGTTGAAGGCTCTGAGGCTCTGTGACCATCGCCTGATCGAGGTCTATTTGCGGGTGCATTGGGGTTTGCACTATCGGGTTATTGTTCTCTACCATGTCCTGCTGAGCACCTTTCTCCCAGCAATGACTTTTTTAAACGATCTGCTCTGTTTGCTTTACTTCTGTTCTACTATTAACAAGAAATCATGGTTTTGGTAAAAGACACACTAAAATCCGGACACCAGATTTAAGTGAGTACATGATTTAGCATCAACTTGTTTTGTTTTCGGAGTAATTAAAAGGACATAATTTGAGAGGGATTCATAGATGAGTGCACAGATAGTGATACCCAGCTTCAATGATACATGGGAAGATGTTTCTACCGGTGAATCAAACAGGGAGATGCTTTATTTTGATGAGATTCTCAAAGGATTTGTGGTAATTACAAAATCAGTCAATGAAGAAGTGGATAATGCTAGCCTAGAAATATCTTTGTTTGACAAGTCAAATTCGCAAGAGGTGCCTTTGAAGAACATTAAACTAGTGAATGTGGTTGCGGAATTCGATACCCAAGTGGTCTACAAGTTTGAACTATTTACTCTTTTCCCAAAGATTAAACTGAAAGATCCTATACTTCGCTTTGATCTCATAGGAAGTCTAAAAACCACCTTCGAATCCACAACAAAAGATAATAAAAAGGGAATGTTGACCAGTTTTCAACCAGCAAATGGTGCAAATATACTAGAGGGCTTTAACTTCTCAATTGTATCCTCAGATCAAGACGCTAAAGTTGTTCTATATGATAGCTTGATCAAAAAAGAGTTCCTTAGTAACATTGAAGAATCGACATTTGTTGAGATTGCTGATTCGTTAGAACTATCAATAATCAGAACATTGAACATCAGAATACGAAATGTGAAGCTCAAAAACAATACCTTGATCACCACTTTAGATATCGAACACAGTTCAAAGGCTAAAAGTCATGGTTTAAAAATAGACTTAATAGACATCAATTTCAAGAAACATCAGTTTTTTAAACCATTATTTCAAAATGAGTTTCCTTTGAACATATCAAAAAATGGAACATATACCTTTTCGTTCCAATTGACTCAACAGAATCAAGAATTGGTCAAAAGTGCACCAACTTTGATCGAAATCAATTATCAGATCAATTCTCATAATAACATAACCACAAAGTTGTTCACAAACATAGATTTACTTAAAGTTGCATCAGTGCCTTCATCTAAACAGCTCACTCCTGTTTCAGTAGTTACAAATAACAGCAATCTATTCAGTTTTTTAACAATCAAATACATTGGAAATAAAATCGTGAAAGTTGGACAACCTTTCAAATTGAAAGTCTTTATTTCCAATCAATCAGTGAAAGATAGAAACCTACTGATGATTTTTAATTCTAATACTATTCAAAATGCAGTCAACTTCCAGCCAAATCTTCCTAAAATTAAGACTTTGATTCAATCAAGTTCCTCATTGTTGGAAACATATTCAAACTTGAGACTGAAAAGCCAAGGCGTTTTATCATTAGTCAACGAAGTCCATTTCAAACTAAAATCGATAGACTCAAAAGATGGTCAAAATGTTTCCCAGAACGAAATAGAATTGGTTGCTTTAGAAATTGGGGTGTTTAATTTACAAGGTGTGAAGTTGATTGATTTGGCTACTGGTGAAACTTTGAACTGTGATAGACTATTAGAAATAGTTGTTGAGCCATAAGTCATATATAGACAATTAATAAATACGCATTTAAACTTTAATCAATTTCAGAAGAAGATTGTATCTTAACTTTTCATAGTTTAGTTTACTCGATAAAACATCCCTTTTTCTAGTCTTTGGAACGTCTATCAATAAACCTTGGAATCTATCAAGAAGCAAGTCGATGGAAATACCATATTCGTAACATAGACCGAAAAAACTGGTTAAGTACACCAAGATATTAACATTCAAAGGTGGCAGTTGTTCCAGTAGATCCTCAAGTTCCACTTTCTGTTTACCATCAAACAAAAATGTTGCCAAATCACTTGAAATGATACCACCATCCATGTTTTTTAGAAGCAGTATGAGAACGTTTGCAACAACAAAACTAGGAGTTCCAGGAGGTATATCTTCATCATTATCAATTACTGTTGTGATATCTCTTTCCAAAAACTCATTATGCTGTCCAGAGAATATATCCTTGGTTAGGTTGGTAGTAAGGTAATCAATCAAAGTGTATAATGGTTTTGGAATACCTCCATTGTTGTGTTTCGTTAGTTCGTATAAGGTTGTGCCAAAATAGCTCTTTCTAGCAACGAATTTGGTGGTGATGAAAAAATCTTTTGTATCGTCTATTCTTAATATTGCTATTTTTTCAAACTCAGTCAAGCCAATTGGTAAAGTTGTAGTGAAACTGACAATTTTTTCACAATCTGGTGGAATTATATCTTTCAAAGGTTTGATATCAAATGGTACTTCATCATTAATATCTATTTTCTGTTTCAGCACAACATCACTACCAGAACTAATAATATTGAAATAGATTGCATTTGTTTTGGAAGTATTTCGTAATTTGACTTTGATAACAGATTTTTGTAAAATTGGAACGTTCTTGACAGTCTCCATTTTATCAATGACAATTTGATCTTTAAATGTGTTATCATTGACTCTTTTAGATCTAAAATCATGGAATTCTGCAATTTTTGCCTTTCTTTTCAAATTGTCAATAACCGGCATACTTAGTTCATAGTCTGCATAAACTGGTTTATGATCTGAGATTGAAAATTCTGGTACATGATCATATTCAACTATTTTCACAAACTTCGAGTTTGAATGCAATATTCTATCTGTATATGAAGGTGTTCTTTCTTCATCATAATTTAGACCTTTTTGGTCTGTTATCAGGAACTTATAAGTCGGTAAAAATGAGATGTCACCTTCTTTAAAGTCTTGGAATATCCCAAACTCCATTCTTTCTTGCTTTAACGAATCAAACTCTAATAATTTTTCATGGTCTTTCTCTTTCAAATATTGTAGAACCCTTTCTCTATTCAAGGACAATCTATAGTTCAAATCACCACCAACAAAAATGATGTTCTTTTCAGGATCATCATTACCAAACGTATGGAACGAAGTAGTATGGTGCAAACTATTCACTGAGCTTTCCGTAGTTTCAATTAATTTCCTATAAGAAACACTACTGTCTTCTATGTTGGAGCTTTCTGTTTCTTCATCAGAACTTATATCAAAATCATCCAACTTGTTTATCTCCTCATCAATGAAAAATTCAGAGTCATTAATTACAATTGAACCATTGGACTTCCCGGATAGCTGAAATTTGGTATCAATGGTGTATAGTTCATTTCTTCTCTTATTCAACGCCTGTTTAGTTTCACCGGTACATAAATGACAATCTAAAAAGTATAAGACAAAATCATTGAACGTGACCTTAGTCAATATTGACCCTTTATTACCATAATTCATAAAGCCTGTTCCCAAGGAGTGTATCTCAACATTACTGATATTTATTCTCAATTCGGTCTTGATCAATAATATAGAAACCATCCCAAATAGTTTATTGATTTGGACAACGGTATACTCGTCTCCCAAACTTGAGATGAACGATTCGATTGAAGAATCTATTGATTTGGACGATTTGAAAGAACTTGAAGTAGTCAGTGGGATGAATTCTTGAAAGGCTAAAAAAACTAAATCACAACCCTTTAATATCTTCAGCTTATCAATCTTCAATTCATTGATATCAATACCAGCTAGATTCCAAGAGAAGAACTTCACTTTCAAATTTTGCAACTTTGTAATATCAAGAAAATTATCACTGTTCTGTTTCAAATAATCGTTCAAATTGATATAGTCTAACGAATCGTTCCAATTCTTAACAAATTCCTTAACATGTTTTATGTGTTTCGTTTCTGTTGAGTCAATTAATTTGCCAGCTATCAATATATCAAGATTGCCTGATTCCTCATTCACTATGTACTCTATTCTGTCTGTCTGTTCAAGTTTGATGATCCTGTAAGGCGAATCCTTGAGCTCTTTATGTTTGATAGCATATGAGGGAGTCTCGTCAAAGAAGAAGTAAAGATTCTTCTGAGAGAGTTTGAGCTCCATTGTCGATTTAATGAACTGAGACTTGTTAAGACCTATATTTTTTGTTAAGGTAGTTTCGGTTAAATAAAACATTGAAAAAACCTGGACACCTCACAAATTTTTTGACACAAAAGTGAAGTTCAATTCAACTACAAGAATACACCAGATTAACAAGATAAATGTATTATATATACAATATGTTTTTTTAGAAAAAAGCAGATATCCTAATCACTTTTACCTTTTGCGGTTTTCTTTTTTGTATCTTCTTCATCGTTTTGCTCACCTTCTGAAGCTCCAACTCTGTTATCTAAACCATCATCATCTTCATTCAGATCTAAACTATCATTATCACCCAAGTTATGATAACCATCAACTTCATTAGAGACTGATTGGATGTCATCTAGTTCGAAATCAGCTGCGTTTTCAGGATCAGTTGGTAATTGAGAAGATGCAGCTAACATATATGAAGTATCAGTTGGTCTCCAAATGAAGGCAATCATGTTGAAAATTGTTAAATAGACCAATGATGGCCAGAACTCCAAGAAGAAAAATCTAGATTTCCAGTGCTGTTCAATCAATTCAACAGTTGACATACCCAAGAAAATGAACGATGAAACAAAAATACCTAGAATTAGGACCAACAATGAAAAGAATATAATTCTAAATAAGTTGTTGTACATTTGTAATTTGACAACTTGTTTTTGCTCAGTTAATAATTGGGTAGTCATTGATAATGATTTCAAAATAGTAACGTAAAAAGCCATTGTTAAGATAATCACTGGTAAAACGAGGAAACCTGATGCATCAGCTTCACTTTCTGGACTTGATAAATAACTTGAGATAATATACGTCACAGCAAAAGTAAAATGAACACCAGCTAGTATTTTACATTTCAATAAAACTTTACGGTCCAATTTTGGATGAACAATACCGTAACCCAAAGCAATGATCAATAATAAATAGAATGAAAATGTGAATTTGAAACCATTTAAAATTGAAATGATAACCATATAAGTCTTAACACCAGCATTAGTATCACCTTTAATGTTTTCTAAATCATAGTATGTGAAAGTTAAAACAGTTTCCAAAGTTAAAAAGATGAAAAAGAATAAGAAATTCTTTTGTAATGGTAAGATTTCATGTCTATGTTTGTAGAAATTCCAACCATAAAATGCAAGGCAAACTGCATAAATAATTGCTAAAAGGGCATATAGTGGGATCTTAGGATATTCAGAAGCAGCTATTTCACCAAATGAGTTTTTGAAATTAACTGAAATCACGTAGTTGGCCTCATAATTCGAAGAATAGGAAGCAACACAATAATAACCAGTATTAATGATGTCGTAATTCAAATTAGAAGCGTCTTCTTTTGAAGTAATTGTCTGTGTAAGGACTTGAGATGCATTCTTACCATAGTTGTCCTTATTGAAGATGAATTGACCCAATTGATCACTTTCACAGATATTCTTTTCAACGGAAGCTTGATCACAGATGTACTTCTTGTTGCCGTCCGACAATTGCGTTCCTAGTAGTTCGATATCCTTGTACTCAAATACAATGAGACTGATATCAATAGTGGAATCATCATGGGATTCTTCACTGTGTTTGCCTTCACCGTGGTATTGTTTTAACTCAGTTTGAATCACTGGAGCTCTGGCACCGCCCCAGGCTGATTTAGCATACATCCCGTAGCACACCTGGGAAAAATCCTGGTTGATGTAGTCTGTGTTGGCGGCTGCGAATGCCAAAGAGCCCAGAGCATATAATAAGGGAGTAAAAAGACGCATCTGTCCAGTATTTTTTCTAATTAGACAGCTAAATAAATCAATTGTGCTGTAAAGATAAGTCAAGTCGCCAAAACAGAAATAAAAAAAATACCGATATAGCAGAATGACTAAGCATTTAGTCAGCATTTTTTGAGTGGCGATTCGCGAGTCCTATTTTGGGACTTTTCAGGGACTTTTGAGATACTTCTCAAACTTTCTGAGCTTTCTCAGACCCACTGCGGATTCTCGGAATACGGAGCAGACTAGACCCAGAGTCTGACAATCGAGAAGGAATTTGTGGGACTACAAAATTTATAAAGAGAAATTTACAAACAACGAATTACTAACATAACATCTTGCCACCAATTTGCAGCAGAAAACAGCAGACACGGGCTCGCAGGCAGTACTTTGTTACAAAGATATATACACCAGTGATAGAACACCCTCTCTCCTTCCAAACGCACACGCATTCCTTCCCCCCGTTGCGTCGCCATGAGAGAGTCCAACTTCAAGAATATAGCTCTCAACAAGGCTGCCGTTTCGATAACGACAAATCTATATGACAGGCGAGCACTGGATTCCACCATGGATCAGCCCTTGGTCAACTCCCTGAACCACCTCACGTTTCTTACGAGCTCCAGTGCCAAAGTGCGAGAAACTCTCACGAATGATGGAGGTCTGGAACGGTTGGTTTCCATTTTACATGAATGCTATAAAGATGAGTACATGATGACAGATACGTCAAGATCACTTGAAAATGAAAAGCTGAACGCTTTGATAGCGTGGAAATGGACGCTGGCCTTTCAATGTTTGGTCCTTGTGGCAACTAGAGGCACTGAACGGATCAGAAAAAGAGTTGTTGAAGCTGGAGTGTTACCGATAATATCAACAGTGTTAGATAATTATTTGTTGTTTGTTCGTAACTTTGATAATGAAATTGATGACTACCTGAATGAAAAGTTCCTAACGATTGTTGCCAATAAACTACACAAGATGAAATATCAAACCTCATCATCATCTTCCATAACGAATCTTCCTAAACTTGAAACTGATGATTCAAAAGATTATGATTATTTCAACATTTGCAACTACATTTCTTCAGACTGTAAACTATTCAGATGTTTGCATGATTATCTGCACTCCAAAGATGCTAGAATGAACCTAGATGATCCTCTAGAAGTTAATGAAATGATTATAAAACAAAACATGCATAGCATTAATGAAACTATAACATGTCCAAGATCTTTCTTAAATGGTAAAATAATTCCAAAAGATGATGATGTCGTTTGGTCTTTGCAACTATTAGCATTCACGTCCAAATATTCAAATTTGAAATGTTTCTTCCAATATACCCATTTAGTTGAATCCTTGTCTTTAAGAGTTTTACTAGAGGGAGATGAGGAAGAAGAATTAGAAGGAGATATAAGGGCTGATATGAATTCTGAAATGATAAAAGACTTTAAAACAGATAATGATGAAATGAATGAAGATTATGATATGATTTACATGGATCCACATAGATTTAATCAAAAATCTTCTCAACAATCAAGCCAACCACAGTTAACCCAATCTTCGTTTCAATCATTCACAGCATCACAAGAATCACAGCAACCATATTTACAACCATCAACCCAACAATTTATTCAATCATCACAAATCACTGGAATAACGCCCTTGATACAAACGTTATCGCAGCAGTATTCCCAACAAGCGACTTCCCCGACCACAAAATCTTCATTAACAGTTAATAATCTATTAAAAGGTGAAATAAACAATGAGAATATGGTTCCAAGTTTGAATGACAATTTAACAAAAACTCAATCATCATCAACATCAACTAGTTCCTCATTATATGGCAATTCTTTATTAGATGATGAGTCTTTAAATGTTTCAACATTACCATCAACTATTTGTGAGGTGCAACCTGAATTAAGTTTCAATAAAGTTTTCAATGACGATATGATGTTACAAGAAAGAAAAGTTTCTATTATTCAAAACCCAAGTTCGAATGAAAATATTAATGCTGGTTTAATTGATTCAATTGTTAAATTAGATAACTGTTTAACCAATTCCTCTACAAAAAGAACTGATGAAAACACATTATCAAGTTTGATTGAAGTCTGTGAAAAACTGAACAATTATTATGAAAAATCGTTAACTTGTCACAAGATCAGATCAATTAATGAATCAAAATTAGCAACGAGAAGTCATATGAACAAATATAATTATGAAACTTATTTCACTTCTAAAAACAACCATGATGATGATTTAAAAAGATTAAGTTCAAGTTCGAACAACTGTTCTTTTGAATTCTCAAGTTTATTCAAATACAAAATAAATCTATTTCCATTAGTTGAGAAATTCACAATGAAAACAATAAATACTGCAGATATGTGTTATTGGGCAGGTGTTGTGATGAGAAATTCTTGTCGTAAAGATGAACAAAGAGGTGGAGTTCGTCAATGCGCATATCATGGATGTGGCAAGTGGGAAGCATCACCAAGACAATTTGCCAAATGTCGTCGTTGTAAAAGAACTAAATATTGTTCAAAGGATTGTCAGTTGAAAGCTTGGAGTTACCATAAACATTGGTGTATTGATTCAACTTCTGCATCTTCTGCGACTACAACTACTGCTAATACAACAGCAGTTCCAAGTTCAGCTGTTGGTGCTCCAACACCGGATACTGGTGACATAACTGCTAATCTTGGTACAGCAACAAGTGATGTCCTTACTGAATCAGCAATGGTGAACAATGAGAATGAAGATTTCATCAATAGAATAGACGGTGGAGGAGTTTCTGAAGAGAATTAAGAAGAATCTTAGATATATTTTATGAAGTTATGATGATACAACTTATGTGTTTTTTAGTCTGCTAACGTTTTTTTGATGTAAATATTTATTCAGTCTTTTGTTCTTTTTCATTCATTTAATAAATGAAAATGAATCAACCAACAAATTACAGATAGTTCCAAATCTAAATAAATATTAGGAGTTATTAAAATAACGAAATCCTGGTGAAGTTTATGTATAATAACTTATTTGTTAATATTGACATCTCAACGGTTTTACCACAAAAACACCAGTAGACACAACTACAATCTCTAACCAAAAAAAAAGTAATCTATATATGAATATTAAATTTTACATTTCTAATTAAGTCTATTCGAAACCCAAAACATCAGTTTCAACTTTTCTAACTAACTTCATAGTTTGTTCCATGAATGTCAAGGTCAAGATAGTGTGAGGAGCAATTCTTAAAATTTGAGCAAAGAAACCTTTGTATAAAGCACCAACACCTTCATATTTAATAATCTTAACAAAACAATCAATAGGACCAGAATAATGGTTGGAACCCTTTTGGTTATACAATCTAGTCAACATGACGTCACTTGGATTCATGACAACACCAACACCAAACCCTGCAAAAGTTGAAGAAATCAAATGTAGTGCAGTACTATCGGCGCCAACAATTTTTTCATCAATCAAGAAATGTTTAACGAAGGAATATATTGGTAATTGAACAGAAGAACCCATACCGGTTCTTATTATAGCAGCATCAACACCCCTGAACAAACCTTTGAAACCTTCCTTCTTAACAATTTGGACTAAACCATCAGTCATACCTTTATAATGAGTTTGATCACCAACTGCACCAGATACATTACCACTATAAGATTGCATTCTTGTCTTGACTAAAAACAAAGGAGAACCAATAATAGCACCAGCAACACCTGAGATAGTACCAGCAATGACGTTAACAGGGACACTTTGAATCTTGATAGCTTCATCTGTTGTCTTATCTGAATACAACAATGAATTTAGAACCTTCCTACTTGGTTCATATAAACCCAATCTACAACCATTCAAACCCATTTGGTAGATATATGCACAGACCAGACCTTTTTGTAGACCTCTGATTCCTTCAGTTTGTCCAATCTTGACTAATGCCTGTAGTGGATTCTTGTAAACGATGTGGGTCGCACTGGCTTTGGATAATTCACCTTGCAATTGCATTCTTGTCTTGACCAGCTCGATTGGATTGGTGAAGGTGACGGCACCACAGGCAGCAAGTCCACCAGCAACGAAACCACCTGCTGTAGAGATCTTCTGGGATGCAGATTTCTCAGTCATGAAGAAATCTTAAATATATTTAATTGTGTCACTGGATCAAAATCTGTATCAGTTTGGTGTGTGAATTTTTCACTTTTTCTTCGAGGATTTAAAAACAATTAAAAAGAAAAAAAAGCACAACGGAGATTGATTCGAAATTTTTGTGTCAGTTTATGTAAATGACTTTTATAAAGCGAGCGAACTTTATTTAATTACAACAAATAAGAAATCATAAATACTCGTTAATATTGACATTATAGAGGACCTTTAGACGTTAAGTTCGTTGCCACAGTCCGAGCAGGAGAACACAACATTGTTTTCTTGTGGAGTTAGAGCTGTAATGCTCGATGAGCTTCTTGAGAGCTTAACTAGTGAGAACTTGTCGCTTCCACATATATCACAAACCATATTAGTACCGGACTTTCCGTTTCTTGCCGTTTCTGATATTGATAAACCTGATCCAAAAGTTCTCGTAAGAGAATCCAATGTACTACTTCTTTGTCTACCACCTTCACTGGTGGCCCTATTATTGAGGGTAGTATTAGAGCTGTCATCATTTTTTCTGAATGAACGACCTCTTGATAGAAGTGAACTTGATGATAGATTGTTGTTCTTGTTCAAGAACATCCTATGCTCCTTATCTGGCTGTGGTTGTGATTTTTTATTATTTTTTGAAGATTTGGAGTTTTCATTATATTGTTCTGTTAATATATTACGAACGTTCTGTGATAAATCTTGTCTGAACACTCTGATTAAACCCAAATCATCCGCTGTAACTATTATGGAACCAATAAAGTTCTTATTAAATAAAGTTTCATGATTATTATTTTCTAATTTACTTGATTTTTCACTTTTACCCTTTTCATTCTTTCCATTTGTAACACCATTTTTACTTAAATCATTATTCAACTCATATATGAAATCATTTGACAAGGACAATATTTTCAAAGTTGAAGTTGGTGCAATTAAAGAACAGGTAACAACAGAATGATGTGCATGGAATGAAGTATGATCAGCTCTTCGTTTCTTATTTGATAGAAGTTTAGAAATTGGATCAGAATGATGATTTGGATCAGATTTGGCACCATGTAAATCCCAAACGTAGACCCAATGGTTTTCAGAACCTGATATAACGTATTTTTTATCATCTGAGACAGTAGCAATCATTTGCGATGAGTTATTTTCAGGACCTTTAAAATAAGATTCCAGTTGACGACTTTTCAGAGAACATAATCTGATTTTAGAATCATTAGAAGTTAGCAAGATTTTAATGTCATCGTTATCAATAAATGCTTCAATCCCTGTAATTTTAGGCCCTGTGTTTGATTTTTTCTTATTCAATTGGATAGTGTGTCTTAGTTCAAGACTTGAAGTGTCTAAAAAGTAAACTGCACCATCAAATGTTCCAACAATAGTCAAGCTTCCACTTGGGGTGAATCCAATTGCAGTAACCAAATTTTTAGCATCAAACTCATAACTGATTTCGTTTTCTAAAATGGACCAAAGTCTCACATTATGATCTAGACAACCACTGATGAAAAATCTGTCATCTAAGGGATGAAACTTAACACAAGTGACAAAATCATCATGTGTGAAACTTCTTAAGGGTTGATTTTTCTTCAAATTCCATAACTTAACTGTTTTATCCATCGAACTTGATAGTAAAAAATTATTCTTACTCCAATCTAAGGCTAATACATCATTCGTATGGCCTTTAAAAATCTTGTTAGGAGTAGGTTGAAAGACAGAACCATACATGATCTTACCATTCTGACTCTTTGGAACTGATAATCTATCCAATGGGGATGATATAACTTTCCAGACTTTGATTTCACTACCCTTACCAGCACTTGCTAAATACCTTCCGTCTTTACTAAAAGTTAAAGCCCAGATCGCTTTCTTATCCTTTTTATCACGAGCTTTCAAGTTCTGACCACCAATTGAGTCTGAGGAAGAAGACTTTACTAAACTAGCTTTCGCTTCAAACTCATCAGCTATCTGTAATTCAATCTGACTAGGTGTCTGTTCCAATTCTTGCTCATCACTACCATTCTGATCCAGTTCTTGGGCTAAAAATAATCTTTTACAAATAGATGCCGTCACATCTGCTTTTTTGACAGTCTTAATATATTTTGGTTTCTTCATGAATTCCTTATAGTCGTCATCACCTAAAATAGCATCTATTTTATTAGCACTGTTGCTTGATGCGGAAAAGTCAGTCTGCTTAGTGAAGGTATTCACTAGGGCAGTCTTCAAATCCAGTGGATCAATGACACATGAATGGCCATTTCCAGTTGTGGATTCATCCTCCTCTGATCCGGATATGTTCTTTCCTTCGAATTCCAGACTATTCATCGAGGACTTTCTGCTATTGAAGCTTCCAGTACTAGTGCTATGAAACAAGCTTTTGAAGCCTTTCATCTTGCTTCCGATAGAGGAGGACTCCTTCGATGAGATGTCGCTCATAGAGGTCATCTTCACTAGGGAGGGCACACTTGGGCTCATTCTTCCTGCGATTCCTCTAGACTATTGAACAGTCCCAAAAGGCAAATCGCAATTCTTTTAAATAATAATCCACGTATATTCAGCTTGAGACCAGCAACAACGGAACTGAAATATATCACGTGACTAATGACTAAAGCGCTTACATAATACCAAAAATCAAGTCCGGGTAATAGCGATGGCTTAAAGAAAAAAAAATCATGAAAATTTAGTCGAAAAGATCATTAGAAAGAAGTGCATTTGGATATATATAGAGTTTCAGGCATCGATACAATGGCTGAAGTCCAACAAAGCAAGCTGTGGGCAGACGATGATGTCGATGTGTCTCCAATAATCACCACCAATCCAGACGGAACCAAGACAGTCATCACTTACAAGATCAATGAACAAGGGCAAAAAGTGAAACTCACTCAAAAGATTAAAGATGTCGTTGTACAGGAGAAAGTTAACAAAGATGTTGCAAGCAGAAAGAAATGGATCAAATTCGGTGAGGAGAGAGGTGCTGCTCCGGGTCCAGATATCTCAACTACCCAAATCGGTGATATTGTTGAATTGAAACTAGGTACATCATGGAGAGAAATTGAAAGAGAAGAAGAAAAAGAGAAAAAGAACAACGAAAAGACTCAATCATCATCCATCAAATGTAGAACCTGTGGTGGTGCCCATTTCACATCCAAATGTCCATACAAAGAAACTCTTGGTGCTGTTGACCCAGCTGCTGGATCTGCTGAAGGTGCAGACTTGACAAGTACAACTCCATCTGCTGCTGCTCCTGCTGCCCCAGGTAAATACGTCCCATCACACTTGCGTAACAAAGGTCTTGGTTTATCAGACGCTCAAGAGAGAAGAGATCGTGATGATTCAACTACATTAAAGATTTCACAATTGAATGAAATTGTCACAGAACAAATGTTAAGAGAAACTCTATTGGCTAACTTCGGTGATGTTGCCAGAGTGAATATCGTTAGAAACAGAGAAACAGGTAGATCCAAAGGTCTTGCATTTGTTCAATTCTATAGTGAAAGAGACGCTCAAACTGCATTAGAACGTTTGAACGGTAGAGGTTTCCACAATTTGATTTTACAAGTTGAATGGTCCAAACCAAAAAGATAAAACTCACAATTAGAAGTTCATGGTTAGTAATTACGTACATAGGGGGATTAATCTGTAAAATATCAATAGTTTTTGGCACTTATTTGAACCAGATTTGTACTGATTTCGATTCTTTATAACGATTTGAAGGTATTATCGTTATTAATGTCCAATTGATAGTTACAATCTTCGTAAATTTACTACAACTGGCTGAATATAAAGTAATGTATTGAACGTATAGCAAAATGAAATTAGATTTGGTCGTATATTTCTTGCAACTCTTCCTTTGGCACCTTCTAACCCAAACCTCTAAAAGTATTATATAAATTTGTCAAGTTGTTCAGTTTCAATTTATTCAAGGTGACAGTATCCTCTAAGGATTTGAAAGTGCCAACATCGTAATCAATAAAGACAGGATATTTGTATATTTCCCTCTTTGATATAAAATATCGGTTTTTCATGAAACAACTTTAACTGTTTCCTATATCAGAAGTAAGAGACATGTTCTCACCAAAATCTTTTAAGTTATGAGGCAAATATTCCATAATAAATCCTATTTCACAAATTGGTTCGTCATATACATTTTGATCGTTTCCCCCATCTGTCTTTAGAAAAACATGTAAAGGGACATCATGAAGTAGAAATTTTGGACAGTTAATGTCAGTTGATTCATAATTCAACGAGTTGTAAGCCATCAGCACTAATAATTTCTCTTTTCTGCATCTGACTAAAAGGTAACCAAAAAGGTGTTGGGGATATCCTGTGCTTTCATCTTGGACAATGTTGTTTATTTTCTCTTCAATGTTATATGCCTTTACTTGTATGATGAATATTGAGTCAGTTTCAAATTGTTGAACGGCATCAGTAGTTGCTTTGAGACAATTGTGAATTGTTATAAAAGTTGGATTATCATTTTTGGTATCGATCTAAATAATAATAAGTTGACAACTAATGTCACATATGTTCAACATTTCTCCAAAAAAACCATTGATGATGGAAATCAATTGAATAGTGGCCTTTTTGGCTTTTAACTTGTGGTAATTAGGATTCTTTTAAAGTTGTTAATTGTATCTTAGATTTAAAGTGTAAGTTCAATTCTGATTCGAAAGTACCGTCTTAAACCCAGTTTAACTTTCCGTCATTATTGAGAGGAAAGTATTATTATACTAAATTCAGGTTATTTTTCAGTCTAATGAACAACATTCGAGAAGAAGTGTTGAGTTGTATTGTTAAATTGACACATAGACGCATGCTCAGTATTAGATATTAGTATTAGGTGGTTAGGTTCAGGGCTCTGAATTTTTACTCGACTCGGCACATGAAACTGGTTTGTGGCCCAGATTAGTTTTTCGCTGTGTTGATTTTTTGATAATTGCCACCAATAGTAAATAAAAATAACAATTTGATACAACACACGATATATTCATTGCAGGATGGCTTCAATTGCCAATGATGTCACAGGAGTGCTAACTATACTCCGTACCGAATCTGATGACGAACTTTCCCCTTTATTTCAATCTTTTGATGAGTTATATGAACGTAAATTATGGCATCAACTTACTGAGAAATTGAGTATCTTTTACAAGAATGATCATAGTAAACCAGTTAGAATGAGACTTTTCAATAATTTCATTGAATTATTCAAGTTTAAAATAAATCAATTGAAACTTGTTGAATTTTTATTGTTATCAGTTAAAGAATTGAATGATGATCAAGAATCATTGAATTATTTAACAAGTTTACAAAATGAAATCGTTTTGAGAGATGATTTAGATAAAGAGCAAGCATCACTTTTCATCAAGATTGAAATTGCTAGATTCAAACTGAGATTAGGAGAAAGTTTAGAATCAAGAGATATTTTAGACAATATCGATGAAGAATTGACTACATTAGATTCAGTTGAATTGAAATTAAATCAATCTTATTATTCAACAAATGCAGAATATTATAAACTGAAATCAGACTACAACAATTTCTACTATCAAAGTTTACTATTTTTGTCAACTGTTAAAATTGATGAATTAGAATTGATTGAACAGCAGAAATTATCATACGAGTTAAGTATCGCTGCTTTACTAGGTGATAAAATTTACAATTTTGGTGAATTATTAACACATCCAGTCTTGAAATCATTACAAGATGACTCAAATCCATATAAATGGTTAGTTGAATTATTGGAAGCTTTAAATTCAGGTAATATTCAAAAATTTTCAAAATTGTTAAACAATTTGAGTAAAGTTCCAATTTTACAAAACTCAGAACCATTCTTAAGACAAAAAATCTGTTTGATGACACTGATTGAATTAGTTTTCAGTCAAACCATCAGAATCATATCATTTGAGGATGTTGCTAATGCAACTCTATTAAATGCCGATGAAGTTGAACATTTAGTCATGAGAGCTTTGAGTTTAGGATTGTTAAAAGGTTCGATTGATCAAATTAACCAATTGATTACCATCAACTGGGTCCAACCAAGAATCATTAACCAAAAACAACTTGAACAAATGAAGGAGAAATTAATTCAATGGGATTCAAACGTTTCTAAATTAGGTGAATTCATGGAATCTAATGGTAAAGAAATTTGGATCCAACAATAATAAAACAAAGCAAAAAACAAGCTTATTGTCTTTTTTTAGATAATTGTACATTATAAAATCATTTCATTGAATCAATAAAATGTAGTATTTATATAATATGCTAATTCTGGACTTTTATAAACTTCATCATGTTTACCAAGGTTTGCGATATATGATTTGTAGTCAATTTGATGTTTTTCAAGTTCATGAATTAACCATTGTGTTTGTTTTAAAGATAGAAGTTCATCCTGATATGATTGAATGACATGAGTCTTTATATGTTGCAATGGTTGAGCTCTTAATTTCATCTGGTTTTTATAAACATCATTCGCTTCTTGAACAAACCCCTCGTAGTCTGGATACTCATTCACCAGCTCTTCCAGGTCATAGATACCATCAACTAAATATACAGAATCAAGAACACTAGTGTCTTTGCCCGCCTTTTCCCAATTGTCCAACAGTTGCAAGAGTAGAGTAGCTCCAACAGAATGACCAATCAATGAGATCTTCTTGATATCATGTTGCTTCATTAAATAATCAATACCACTTATCACATCGTTAAGGTGCTCAGGATACTTCACCTCTGGTGATAATCTATATTCCACACTGGCAAATGGGATTGTTTTTTGGAGATACTCAGATAACGCCAAAACATCTCTTGAAGTGTTATTAGGATCTCTCCAGGCACCACCATGGATGTATACCAGCGTAGGAAGAGCTAGATCCGGTAAAAGTGGAGTAGGATTGTGTATAAAGTCAATGTGTTGGTTCTTGTGGTCTCCGTACTGCAAAACTTCGATGTTCATTTTGCTGGGTGGTGCCTTCTGGGTATTAATCAGTAGGAGTTGTTGACGGTTATTTAAACAATTGTTCGTAATTTCGATTTAACCGAAATGTAAACAAACGACGAAAAACCAAAACAATCAAAATTACAACACAGAGTCTGATATTTGATTGAAAAAGAAGAAGAAACAATGGCAAAAGTGAAACAAGAGGCGAGTAGTGTATCGGTATCTAACGTCAAGGTCCTTGTTCGTGTTCGTCCAAGGGTCCAAAGAGAGATCGATCAAGAATCTAAAGTGTTAGTGTCAATGCCTAATAAAACCACAACTATACTTTCCCCAAACTCGAATAGTTCCAATAAACAGAAAGAGGACAAGACATTTCAATTTGATGAATCGTTATGGAGCTGTAACTCTGGGTCGTCAGAGTTCAAATCACAGTCTGATACTTATAATTCTATTGGGAAAGAGATCTTAGAACATACTATATCTGGTTATAACACATGTATTTTCACTTATGGACAGACAGGTAGTGGTAAAACATACACGATGATGGGTGATAACACGAAAATATTTGATGATAATGAAACAAACGACGAAGGACTTGGGATCATTCCAAGAGCTTGTAAAGAACTATTTAATAAGATCAATGAGTTTTCCAAATTGATCAAGACCAATATTAAGATATCATATTTTGAAATTTATAACGAACAAGTGCATGATTTATTAGATGTTAATGATAATAAGAAGTTAAGAGTTAGAGAAAATCCCAAAACCGGTCCGTATGTGGAACAATTGAATGAGTTTGAAGTCAATGATTACAAAGAGATTTTGAGATTTATGAGAATGGGTAATACTAAACGTACCACAGCATCAACGTTAAAAAATGATCAGTCTTCAAGATCACACGCAATTTTCACAATCAATGTTAGAGTTACGGAATTTAATGATGATTTGGAATTGATACAGGAAAGAAATTCAAGTTTGAAATTAGTTGATTTAGCTGGGTCAGAAAGAAGCACGGGATCACAAGGTCTTAGACTGAAAGAAGGTAATAATATTAACAAAAGTTTGACTACTTTAGGTAGAGTCATATCATCACTAAGCGGATCAGATGGGTCAATTCCTCCATTTAGAGATTCTGTACTTACTTGGTTGTTAAAAGAGAGTTTGAATGGTAATTGCAAAACTGTTATGATTGGATGTATATCACCTTGTGATTACGAAGAAACTTTATCAACCTTAAGATATGCTACTTTGGTTAAGAAAGTTGAATTAAAAGCAGTTAAAAATATTGATGAAGTTAACCAAGGTATAAATGAAATGAAATTAAAAGAAATGCAAAAGGAGATAAATGAACTACAACAAAAGTTACTAGACTTGAAAGAAAATGAAGAAGTTGCTAATAAAGTTGAAAATATAAATAGATTTTTTCATAACAGATTGCTTGATGAGAAAAACAAATCATCAATTGCATTATCACAATTGAATTCAAATGAATTGGAAAACAGAGTATTGAAAAAAAACTTAAATTTATTGATTCATGATATAAATTTGGATAAATGGACAAGTGAGCAGATGAAGGACATTCAATCCAGACATCAGGTACTGAAACAAACGGCGATCGACATCAACGAGCAATTCTCTAAGGAATTGTTGGAATTTGCAGCATTATAATTAACTTATTAAGCAGTTTTAAATACAAGAACAGCGTAAGCACCAATGTAGAAGTACAAGAATGCACCGGCCTCGTGGGTGACATAACTACCAAAGTTTTTCCCCACGATGACATGCCATGTGTGACCAAGCTCTTTATCTAATTCCTTCTTGATGTGACCAGCAATGTCTTTTTCCACTGATTCCTGTTCGAAGCCTCTAGCCGTTATATCGAAAACAACAGCCTGGTCTTCCACAGACATGTTTTGAGCTTTGATGACAGCTGTTGTGCATTTGTTAGTACTTCTCTCCGTTACGCCTTGCAGTCCTGATTACTTACGTTTGGACATGATTCCTCTGTGTTTCTACCGTTTAATAGTTTGATCTTTATAAGAAAGAAACAAAAAATCCGATTTCAAAAACAATTCAGACACATAGAACTACACTCTATATAACTAGCCAATAACATCACAGTCAATCAGAACATACACAATGGACGAGGACAACAACCCGTTCGCCGGCAGCACGCATCTGTTCGCGAGTGGCGTTGCTGGCTTTGAGCACCATCTGCACTCAGGCTTCCACGAGCACTACTCGCCTTTGGTCGAAGATGCTCCACTAGAACAAGCCTATGAGGATGATGATGAGGATAATGCTACTGAGAACAACGAGGAATCCACTGCACATACGACTAGGTCCTACCACTACACACGCCAGGATCCCTCCCCAGACCCGCTGGAGCCTCCCATTCACATCACGGACAGTTCCATCAATAGTGGCACTGTGCTCTACACGATCCACTACGTGAGCCAGGCTGACGGGCTCCCTGCAGAGTGCCGCAGACGCTACTCCGAGTTCGCCTCGCTCCGCCTAGCGCTAGGCAGGCTCCTGCCCACGGTCGTCGTGCCGCCTCTTCCGCACAAGCACACGCTGGCCGAGTACCTGCTGAACCCGTTCAGTGCGAAGACAGACCCTCACATCATCAGCTCCAGAAAGAGGCTACTCAGTGCCTTTCTGCAAAGATGCTGGTCCATTTCTGCTATTGCTGAGTGTCTTGTCTGGCAACAGTTTTTGGACCCAGTTGTCAATTGGGCCGAAGCATTGAGTATGCCTCCAGTCTCACTATTACCTAGCTCCAACCTGCTAGCACCACCTTTAAACCCTGCTAAACCTTCTCCTTTGCATCTGTTGTTGCCGATCCCACAAACACAGCACTCGTCAACGCATATTGACAACACGTTCCATGATTATCAGCAACGTTTGATCAAGTACAGATCAAGTACCTCACAGTTGAACAAGATTGTCAAGAAATCCAATCGTCATTTTAATGGATTGGTTAGGGATCTAGGCCAGTTGGGTGCTTTATACAATGCTTTTAGTCTTGAAAACGATAACAACGATTCAGTATCAATTGCAATTGAGAAAACTGGACAAGCTATAGATATTACTTATTTAAACTCAGAAGCATTGGCGTTCAAGTTATTAGTTGAGTTACAAGAACCAATTTTAGAAATTAAGGAGAACAGTAAAAACTCAATTGAGAAAGTTTTGTCATTTCATAAGATGAAAACCCTACAGTTACATATAATTCAATCGACTATTAAAATTAGGGAAGATAAAATTAAACAATTGAAAAATTTACAATACCAATCTGATAGACTCGAAGAAGTTTTAAGTAAAAGTAATGCCAATGTTCATTCTGAGACTATCAACAAAACGGTTTCAAATTTACAAAAAGGCCAATCATTATCAAAAGTTTCATCACCTTGGCTGAAGTTGTTTCATTCAGGAAATAACAAAACTAGTGATATTTCGAAATTGAATGCAATGCAAAGATCTGAAGAAATTCAAAAACTTGAAGCTGAATTGATTAAACTGAACGATTGTTTGAGAATCGTCAACAAAGATATCGAACAGATAAATAAAGCAATTAAAGAAAATTTGGATGAATTATTATCATTTTTCAGAAGAAAATGGGATCTGCTAATCAAGAACCATTGCAAGAGTATAATGATTTATTTAACAGAGAATTTAAAGGCATGGGAAGAAGCTAAAACAGCAATTAATGGAATATAATAATAGTAATAAGAAATAATACACACAACTACATCATCTGCATTAATTAATCCAATTACCCATGTATTGTAATTATTCTTCATCTTCATCAAATTCAACTAACACACTACCATTTGGCCATAATTGGGGAACATCTTTGAGCAGTTTATCATTATCAATAGGAACCACAAACCTTGGGAATGGTGAAATTAGTTCGAATGTGAAATCAAACGTATAACCATCATCGATCTTATCAGTAATTAATTCAATTGAATCTATGAAGTCTTGTCTTGATTCGTCAGAAAGTGAATTTAAATGAAGTTTCAATTGGATTATTGAATATAATTCAAATAAGGTATCATTATTTGAAAATTTTTCAGTTATCGAATCACCATTTGGGATTTTGATTCTTATGGTTGTTGAATTTTGTTTGGTTAGATCATCCAAGTTCCTGTCATTATAATTTTTGTAAAGGTTAATTAAAAACAATTTCTTGTTTAATTCATTACGTTTCAATTGATTTTCAACTTTAATCTTTTCATCATTTTCCTTTTGTAACTGCTCTTTCTTTAATTGATCCTTTTTCAAAGATTCATTGAATGCATCATCTTGTAATTTTTTAATCTGTCTTGAATAAATTAGTTCATTCTGTTCTAATCTTCTTAATGTCAATTCAGGTTTAAATCTTTCAATTTCTCTGATTAATTTTGATTTAAATAGATTAACTGTCTTAATTGGAATTCTACTTAAGATTGATAAAGATTTTGAGATTGAAGAACCAGATCCCGCATTACCAATTAAATAGACTATTGGTAATGATCTAATTTTCAAACTTTTAGCAATTTCAAAACTTTGAGATTCATTAACTGAACCAATATAGATAGTCAAATTTTGTTCAGTTGTTGCTTCTTTCTTTAAATATTCAGCTATCAAGTCATTATTCAATATTTTCTTCAAGAATTTGGAACTTGAAACTTCATCATCATCCTTAATCAAAATCAAAAGTAACAATCTATTTTCATCAATGCATAATTGTAAAGTTTCATTATAATCTAATTCTGAAACTGGGAATCCTAAAGAATCTTTTGTGAGTTTTTCATAATACGATTCAAACTCAAAAATCGTTGATGTTGGCTCTTGTGGAATCGTATTTGGTAATGTTGGGAATAAATATTCAAAAAATTCACCAATCTTTAACAAAAGGAGCGTTATCGTCTTAGGTATGATCAATAATAAAAACATTATTGGGTTTTCATAAAATGAACAATACCTCTCGTTTCTCTTTTTAATCAATCCAGGTTGTGCCTTCCATGAATTGGAAATTGGAGAAACTTTAACCAATGATGGTATCACACCTATATTAGAATAGTTTTGTAAATTCTGTAAAGGTCTATCATCTAACAAATCTGGTGGGATATGGAACGCACCATATTCCATGGATCCTTGGACATTTTGAGTTTGTTCAATTGGTGTCGATGAAGGTGTTGGTACCCCCACTTCTTCTTGTTCTAACTCACCATCAAAGTATTTAGATATTGAGACTTCTAAATTCCAATAGTTGTTCCGCAATAATCTGACAACTTTATCGTAGTCTTCATCTTTGAAAGAAGTAATGATCTGGAACTGATCCAACTTCTCTTGGTCAGCAGGCGAGATATGATCAGACATCTATTGTGCAATTCGTTGCAGAAGAAATAATAAGGACAAAAAGAGTAAAAGTGTACACGTCTTTCTTGCATTTGAACAAGTAACATTTAAACAGAAAAGAGAAGTATTAAAAAAATAAGGGCCGAGCAGGGAATTGAACCCTGGACCACTCGCATGCTTATGGTAATTTAGATTCGGTTTCTCCGAATCTTCGCCCAAAGCGAGTATCATACCACTAGACCACGCGGCCTTTACTGAAAGTTCATACAAGTGCTGTAGTGAGAATCAAATTTGTTTTTGCACATGATATTCAGATTATCTCCAGTGATGAACCAAAGAAACATGCCTTTATTTCATAATAGTCTTGATCACTCCTAGTAATCACTTGATTTTTTACTATCTGATATTTCGAGGTATCAATTAATCTCACCAGACGGAATGAATTTTGCATTGTACCAGAATGTATAGCGTTCTTTCGTTTTTTGATGTAAATACACTAAAATTTAATGCTTAATTCTTAAATACTACAAGCTAGTACAACGAACTCATCGAAAAAAGAGGAATAATCACTCAATAATGTATTCAAAACTTCAATTGACCACTCAAAATTACCTAGAGCAAGCAGTTTTGCAACAGTCTTGATGCATTTGTTAATCAGGATCGTATTTCATGAGGAAAAAACAGGTCCGAATACCACAACTCTTTCCACAATAAAGTAATTAACAAACGGGAAAAGCATTAAGAAAGATAAAGCTACTTACTAGCCTTAAACTGCATCAATTGCCTCTTAATCATTGAAACAACTGCTGTTGGCACCAAATTACATGGATATTACCTGTCACCTGCACTCGTAACATTTCCCTTTCTGGAATCGGTTCGCACACGTCCACCGAAGTCAATTAATTTTTTTAATTTTGTTCAAATTCCCAAAACAAGGTTGAAAGAAAGAAAGCCAGCATACTAAACAGTTGCAAAGAACAGCAAAAAGACATCCGGTACGAGAGTCAGCAAACATTCGAGCTGGCACACATTACGGTCACCATACACACACCTCCTCAAGCTCTATTTAGTGCACACCAGCAGTTCACCAGGCTTGAAAGGGCTTGAAAACGTTCTCTCCAGGTTTTGGCCTTCCCCAGTGGCTATTATATACAACAACAACACTTTCTCATTCCAGAACAACAACAGTTGCACTCGTGAGCTTATACGTCAGCTCGTGCTTGTCTCCGTTATACCATTTGTTGCTGAATTCCAATAGTGGTCCCCCTTGATTATTATCTCTGTTTGCATCTATCATCATGTCTAATAATTTAGCACAGTATTTCCAACAGGCTAAGAACGACCCTGCTGCAAATCTTTACAACAAGCATTCCAAGGCTATTGATGCACAGGATGATCAACATTTCGCCAGCACCACGTTTCAGTTGAAAAGAACGAGGTCTGTTGGTCTTTTGGATGAGTTCATTGCCCCAACTAAAAAGCTAATTGAAGAAGATCCCGAATTTAAACATGAGGATGACGAAGATCAAGATGAGGATCAATTCATTGAAAACATAGCTACAGAACCGGTAAAATCAAAACCAACAAGTGTAAATAAGATATATTATGATGATACCAATAATGAGAATGATGAACTTGATAATAATAAGCATAATGTTAACTCCTCCAATAATAATGAACATTCACATTCGGCAACTCCTGAGTTGGTTCCTCATGATGATAATGATATAAAGTATGAACCTTCAAGACACGTTGATTATTTATCTTATAATTGGAAGGAATCTGATCTTTCAAGATCGTGGAAATATATTGTTTTGAAAAGGAAGGATGTTGCTAATTCTGCTAGATTAGAGAATGCATCATGGAGAACTTGGGCTCAAGCAAAATATCATTTAAAAACCATTAGTCCTGAATCTGTTAACTGGTTAAAAGACTCTGATGTTACTTGGCTTTATGGGCCCCTTTATAAAGATTCCAATAATAACTCATTATCAAGAAATTATGGATCAGATGTTGAATCCAATCCAAATCCAACACCATTAAAAATAAAGAAAAAAATTAAAATAAAAGGTCCAAAACCAATTTTGAAAAAGAGAACAGTTACTGAAATTTTATCACAACCTTTACCACATCCAGTTCATAATGCAACATCACCTCCAAATATTGAAGATGATTTTGATTTAGTTTCCCAAAAAGTTAACTCTCAATATAATCTAAGAAAAGCAGCAGAAGCTAAATCCCCGAGTCCAATAATACCTCAAGAGCCAGTCAAGCGTCATATTCATTTCAATGATAGAGTTGAACAATGTATTGCAATCCATATCCCTGACACGGATGAAGAAGATGAGGATGATTATGATGAAAATAGCTACTACAATGACGAATCCGATGAAGATGCAGATGATGAAAGTAATGATGAAAATGATAATGATTCAGATGATGAAGGTGGTTTTTTCTTAATGGTTAAATCTCCATCAAATACTCAATTACATGGAAGTAATTTAAGTTCATTGCATCAACTTGCTCAAAATAATACCGAGAATAAAATTGATGAATCTATTAATGATAATTCAAAACCATTACCAAAAGTGCTTCAAACAATTGAGTTACTACCTTCAACGACTTTAAAGAATTGTTCTGATGACGAAGAAGAAGAAAAATTCGCCTTGTCTCATAACACTAACACTTCAAGAGGTTACAACTACCACTATGATTATAATTCTGTGTTCATTGGTGATGGAGATAATTATGTCAATGTCAATGGTTATGAATATGAAGACACACCACAACATTTAGAAGGTGTTTCAATGGTTGATGTCCCTGAAGATATCGTTCTTGGTTCAAATGTGGAAATTATTGATTCACCAATTATTAATGATGAACTGTTCATTAATCCTGTTATACGATCAAATAATAACAGTAATTTATCAACACCTGCACAGTCACCACTACAATCACCATTGATTCAACCAGCATCACAGCCTTCTTTACCAAGGAATCGTTCAAGTTCAAATTTCCAATTTAACAATTCAGATTCTGAATCTGATTCTGATGAAGAGATAAAATTCCAACCATTCAATTCAAGCATTGTTTCAAATACTTCAGTTAAAAGTCCAAGTTATGGGATCAGTGCTTCTTCAAGTTATGCCTCATTAAGTGATGTTGCTGCCCAAGGTTATTTTGCTATTGCCCCAAATAGCAGCAACAACACTAATTCAGTTAATCAGTTAGAAAAAGATCTTAAGAGATCAAGTTTGGTTGACAGTACAGATAATGATGATGACGAAGAAGAAGCAGCTGGACAGAACAAATCTAAAGGGTTTGGGTTTCTGAATTGGAACAAGTAAAGGTTTGGTTATTGAAGCATTCTTCTGTTGGATAGCAGGACTGTTTAGAATAGATTAATTGACGATTGTTTACGATAGATCTGTACTTAAAGATTTCATCTTGGTATCATAAAGTATAATTTGTATAAGTTGATCGCGAATTCGAAAAAACCTCTTTATTATCAAGACACTGGTATATAAAAGAATTCCTTGTTTCAATTGTTCCATACGCAATGAGCTCTCTGGAGTCGGATCAGAACGACTCACTAGCTGTAGAAGATGACACCGTGGATCTCCAGAGTCTGGATTCATTCAATGCATCTCTGCACGACTTGAACTACGACCATGATGACACTACTCTCAGTTTAAATGATGATTTGGCAAGTTTTAGTGGTAGAAGTAACAGTATCGTATCCAATGGTGGGTTTTCAAGAAGGAGTTTCGAGTCATCAAGCATCTTCACGTCTAGTTTCAGACCAAGTTTCGATGATAGTTTGCCATCATTAGGGTTGAACAAATTGTCCATTCAAACAGTTAGTCCGTTAGGTCCTAATTCAATCTATGAATTGATTGCTGATGTTGATGCTAAGCGTCACAAGGCATCACCTTTAAATCCTCATTCCAACCACCAACTGCATAAACACGGTATTAACATTCCACCTCCAACTCAAAAAGATATACCTTCAATTCAATTAACCAAATTAGAAAAAATACCAAAGGATGAACTACAGAAGTATTTGAAAGATATCTCCAAAGAATTTGAAAAGCACAACTCAAGCAAGATGATCAACTCAAGTAATTTGAAAAAATTAGCTAAAGTTGGTAATAATGATGATATTCAATCAATTCCTGAAGTTTATTTCAATAACGAGTTTAATCTAGATGATCCAAGAATTTTCAGAACCGTTACTGAAAATACTGAATTAAATAAGATAAACCATTTACTACATGATAAACTATCTAACTATTTAGATGTTATTGAAATTAACTTGGTTGAAGAAATTTCGAAATCTTCAAGTTCATTTTTTGATGCATTGAATGATCTAAGTGAAATTAATGATAAGAATTTGAAAACTATTGAATCAATTGGTGAATTGAAATTAAAATTGAGAAATTTGAAGAAGAATAAAATTCATCATAATTTGAAAAAGATTAATTTACAGAACAAAAGAGATAATGTTTCAAAATTAGAACAAGGATTATTACAAATAAATACAATTATGAAAGAATTTGAAGTTGCCGATTCATTATTTTTGCAAGGTGATCATGAGAATTGTTTGAAAAAAATAGATAGTATTGAAAATTTAATTAAAGGTGAGGATGATAATGATTTGAATTTGAATTGGCCATATAAAGTCCAAGATTTAAGACATTTAAAGGCACTATCGCCAATTTATGAAAAATTATCACATTTAAGGTCACAAGCAGGTGAATCAATTTCGAAATTATTTATATCATTTTTGCTTACTGATCTAAGAAAACATTATGAAGATATTGATTATCCAACAACATTAGAAAGATTAACTGAAAATGGGAATTACAAAAGACAAATTGATTCTGATTTCAAGATTCAACTTAATGAATATATTTTAGGTTTAATAAAATCTAAGGAGTTATCATCGTCATTCAAATCTTATCAAGATCAAGTCATCAATGAAATGAAAAATATTGTTAGAGTGTTTTTACCAACTGAACAAGAACCAGAACCATCAAATAAAAGTGCTTCAACTTCAACAGCGACACAAACACCTTCTGGTAAGAGTTTGAGTATGTTGATTAAATCAATGACACCAAGAGAATTCGAAGATATGTTAATTAAAATATTTGCTACAGTTTCTGAAGGTTTAAGGAGATTAACAGTTCATCAAAAATTACTATTAGATTTGACATTGAATAATAATGATGTTGATCCAAATTTGTTTGCCAATTTAGATATTAAAGATTGCATCAATAAAAGTGTTGAAATTATACAGATAAGATTAGGTAAAATCATTTCAGTTAGAAAAGATATTAATTCAACACTAAGAATTGATTTCTTTTTAAGATTCTTCTACATTTTGACTATATTCATGAATGAATGTGAAAATATTTCCGGATTGAATTTCAAATTTTTACCAGATGTTTTAAATCAACAAATAAGAAGTTTCAACAGCACTTTGCATAGCTTGAATCTGAAAAATATATCTCATTCGATTGAAGTTGAAGAATGGAAACCATTGATTGTTTCGAAACAATTACAACACGTTGTTAATAATATTGTTAATAATGAAAACCTTGATTTTGGTAATGATTGGAAAAATGATTTATTACATTTAAGAAAAGAAGACTCACAAATTTCACAAAATGAAGAAGAAGAAAATTCTCATAAAAGATCAATTGTTGTTGGTGATAAAACTTATGTTGCAAATAATTCATTGTTGAACTTAATCTCAATTACAAAAGACATTTTCATACTTAAATCCAACTTCAATCAGTTGGCAGTTGTTTATGAAGGCAATTTAGTGGAACTTTACAAATACTATAATGGAAGAACGATGCAAAGCATAAGAAAATCAGATAATACATTGAATAAAGAAAAGAATCTTAGTGTTGTTGGTGAATCCTTTGATTGTATTTCAGAATTAGTCCATTATATCAGAACAGATTTTAACAACTTGGACCACGATGATGCCTACAACAACCTCCTAGCCATTATCAAGAGTTCCAAATCCAAAATAGACAGCATAAACACCATCCCAGAGTAATATCTTCAATACACAGCTAAAGTGCTCTTTATCATGCCCTCGTAATACGTGCTCAAAACTTCACCCTCGGAATTACAGATCCAGCCATGTTTGTTTTGAAAATTTTCAAAATAGAGAAAAAGGTTCAAGTCACCCTTCCACTTACCAGTTGAACGGGTAACACAAAATTAACAGTGTAATAGTTCACTTTTGAAAGAGATTAACGAGGTTCTAGAGTCGTTAATCGAGATAATTATCTGTGGTATTGGTATAAACTGTAAATAAGGTGTTTTTTGGACTAAGTAACCTGCTTTGTATTATTAATTAATTCTGGGTGATAGTTATTGCTTACTATTAGTGTTATCATTATGTCAAATGATTATCGTGAAGGTGCTAAGGCATTGCTTGATCTAAAGAAGAAAGACAAGAAGAAGAAGAAGAGTATTGAATTTGGTGATGACAAGCCAAAGGATGACAATAGAGATGTTGAGGCTGCTGTCCTGAAATACGTTGCTGGTACATTAGATAATGGTTCTAGTCATAAGAAGAGAAAGAAATCTTTCAATGCTGAAGATATTAGTGATGTTAATGAGTTTCAACATTGGAATTCATTCTTAGATACTGAACAATTACAAAATGCAGATGATGAACAACAGCAGCAACAACAGCAACAATTAGATGAGCCTAAGCCTGAAAGTAAGAAACATAAAAAACATAAAAAGAAGAAGACTATTGACGTTGATCCTGAGTTAGCTAATCTGGATGATGCTGCTGATCATGAACAATTAGTTCGTGCTGCTATTTTGGATGCTAATCAATTGGCTCAAGACGCCAATGTCAACATTCAAGATTATATTGAAAATCCAAATGACAATCAAGAGCTGCATAACACTATCATCCAAGCAGCTGAAGCTGTTCAACAACAGAAGCAAGAGCAACAAAATCTTGCTGCTGCTGCAGTTAAAGCTCGTCGTTCTTCAAAATCAAAGAGTTCCAAAAATCCAACTTTAGCTCCTAAAGTTACAGGTGATACAGTTGTTGATTCAGCTACTGCAAAACCTACTTCTACTTGGGTTCGTACTCATTCGACGGGTAAATTGTTCAGTAAAGAAGAAACTGAAGCAATTGATAAATTCTTAATGGACTTTTGTGCTATCCATAATTTGACAAGAAAGGAACTTTGTGAAAGAATTTGGCTAAATGAACGTAAAAGGGAAATACTTTGGGACTTATTACATCAATTATTACCAGAAAGAACAAGAGCTTCAATTTACAAGCATGTTAGAAGAAGTTATCATATTTTTGAAGTTCGTGGTAAATGGACTGCAGAAGATGATCAAGCTTTAGCCAGATTATACATTGAGAAGGCTGGTACTTGGAAGGCTATTGGTATGGAATTAGGTAGAATGCCTGAAGATTGTAGGGATAGATACAGAAACTACATTAAATGTGGTCAAAACAGAGTTCTAAATAAATGGTCAGTTGAAGAAGAAGACAAATTAAAACAAATCATTGCTGAGTTTATTAGTGAACAACAGCAAGCTGGTATGACCGTTCCTATAATCAATTGGACAATTGTTAGTGAAAAAATGGGTGGTGTAAGATCAAGAATTCAGTGCAGATATAAGTGGAATAAGTTATTGAAAAGAGAGGCTACTCAACGAGCTGAAAAGTTAAGTTTGAATGATAGAGTATGGTTATTATCCAAAATTCAAGAATTAGGTGAAGCTCCACAATCTGATCTCGAGTGGGAAACATTAGCTTCTTTACATCCAAAAGAATATTGGACTGGTGATGATTTCAAAGTTGCCTATAATAGAATGAAAGTTTCAATTAGAGATAGAAAACAAAAATCTACAAGTGAAATTTGTCAAGTGTTATTACAAGATGCAATTCAAGAGGCTAACAGAAACAATTTATCTATTGAGCTACCTGTTGTTTTACAACATTTTGAAGAAACTAAAAGACCAGAAGAACCAGTGGCATTACCGGCACCAAATGCTGAAAATATAGCTAATGCTGCAATTAATAACTCTACAAGAAACAATGAAGAATATGTCAGTTGGAGATGATAATTAGTATCTAATACAATTTATTACTAAAATTATTGTAGTTTTTAAATATCAACATCATGGTTTTTTCTTCCCTTTCATTCTTACATATGTTACAAATAATTTTAAACCAAAATTATATTTATTTAACTAGAGAAACAATCAAATTTAGAATTTTGAGAATTGTTTGTTGGCTTTACCACCGGCAGTTGTAACTTTTAAGACGTTGAATCTAACAGTTTTTGATAATGGTCTACATTGACCAACAGTAACTAAATCACCTTCTTGGACACGGAAAGCTGGAGAAACGTGAGCAGCTAAGTTTTTGTGACGTTTTTCGTATCTGTTATATTTGGAAACGTAGTGTAAGTAGTCTCTTCTGATGATGATGGTACGGTGCATTTTGGTGGAAACAACGGTACCAGTTAAGATTTTACCTCTGATTGAGATATCACCGACGAATGGACATTTCTTGTCAATGTATGAACCTTCAATAGCGGTTTTTGGAGTTTTGAAACCTAAACCAACTTCTTTGTACCATCTTTTGGTTCTACGGTTGGCTTTAGCTTTTGGGTTGGTGAAGATGTGTGGTTGCTGGTAAAAATGTTAGTATAATGTTGCAATTTAAAAATGACAAAACAATACTTGAGGTATGCAAGGAACTATTGAAAGTGATTGTCTTTGGTTTTCGTTGTGAATTGGATGATGATAAATGTAGTTGAATTTGTTGGTTATAGAACTTCTGTGAGGGTTTTCATTCAGTTGTATTATTTTCTTAAAGATCACTTTATTGATGTATTGGCTATTGAAAAGACTTATTGGAGCCTTTTATAAATTCATCGTTGGTTATAAATACTCTTGCTCAGTTGATACAAACGATTCTTTTGATGGACTTGTGAAGTTTTTCCCTTTGATAACTTTGATATTACGATATGTTAAAATTCACTTTGTTTGAATTACTGATTTCTCCAGGGATATCACATTCCAATATTTCCTCTTGCATGCCATATGGGTATTGCCAGTGTTTCAATAACATACTTTTTGGAAAGCACGTTCGGATTGAACAGTTAATTCAGAAGACATCTTGATGTTGTTCCTTTAGCTAAGTGTAGTTTAAAACAATATTGTCAATTTTGGAAAATTTTAACACAAACAATTTTTCAAACTGGTAACGAAGAAAATCACGAGTTGAGACTGTACAGATTATGTAATTCAAATATCGCTGAAAAGTTTGGTGGCATTTTCCTGGTAAAGACACATCTGTATAATTTGGTGATCAGGTGTATTAGGGCTATGAAGAACAGTCATGTGATTAGGGCTACATTGCATCTTATCTTGGGTTGCAATTCACAAAGAATACATTTAATGTAAAATTAAGAAGGAGTGGTATATTGTTTCGAACAGTTATCATTTATTGTAGTTCCCAGTTGAACCAGTGAAATTAATCAATGGGTTCTGGGTTCTGGGTTCTCTTTCATTTCGCTTTTATTGTCGTTGCTTTAAGACGTCTTTACAAATAATTGATAAATCGATTTGAGGTTCATTTTCGTATCTACTTATTTCTTTTGACTTCTAGTAAATTACGTGTCCTCTAAAGAGTTTGCGTTCCCGTATATTTAGGGAGGTCTCAGACTATGAGCTGTAATTAAAAGGTCAGTGAACCTAACGTCAATCGAATTTAATTTATGATTCAAGCCTCATTACAGACTGAAGTCCTTCAGAGGAATTAATCTATGTTTTAGGATAAGACTACCTGAATTTTGATACCCATGTGTACTTTCATCGACAGACGCGTCGTTAGTTCATTGAAACCTGTTCTGCAGTCTACTTATACTTATTTATACATCTTCTACGGTCAAACGCATTGTTACAGTGGAACTCAATGGAATAATCAAATATAATTTCCATTTTCATGTATGGAAAGGTTCGAATCTATAGAATCTCAACAAATCGCAAACGTTGGAAAATCATGCATAACATAATTACTTGCTAATTTATGTCAAATTATCAAAGAATGCACCTGAAAGTAAAATACTCTGGTACAGTCTACAACAGTTACATTTAGACCTATATCTGTATTTCGAATATTTAGCTGTTTGATGGGGCGTTGACCTTTTCCACTTTGATGTTCTTTTCTCCCCATAGTTGAAGTTGTTTCAATAGATCACCATCATTATGTAGTTTCTTCATCTCGTCAGATCCCCCCCTAGAGATACCATTGACGAATAGATTAGGCACAGTCTTTCTCCCTGTTTTGGCAGCGATATAATCTTGTAACTCACGTCCATGCTTATGTATATCTAACTCAACAATAGTAGGAGCTGGATTGATTTCATACTCTGATTGCAACAAATTCTTTAATGCTTTACTGAATCCACAGTATGTCTTAGAGAAGATCACGACTGGTGAAAGTGACATGACATTAGCAAACTCTTTGGCTGAGTCAAACTCTCCTTCTTTTGAAGCTTCTTTATTGGCGGAGTCTTGCTTAGATTTGCTGTTTGCAGAACCTGAGAGTTCAGTTTTGGCCTTTTGTATGTCCTGCTTCAACTTCTCTTCCTGAGACTTGATGAACTTTTCGTCAATTCCTCCTCCTTGGAATCCAGCTTTTGTGTCGACTTTCTGTGAGCTTTGTTGCTGCTCTGGAACATGCAAGTGATCAGTCTTGTGAGTGGTAATGAAGATAAACATCAGAGTAAGTAGCACTGCACTGAGGGCAAGAACTCTACTTCTTCTGGATGACACCATACTGTTCCTCTATACCTAAAAGACAACTTATCACTAGTGAGGTAACAGGATTAAATTTTACGAATTCAATTTCAATTCGATTACCTTGGTTCTAAAAAAAATATGCTATTTTTATGCCCGAGATTCTACGTATTCTGATGCACATTTACAACCTTTTTAAGCCCCATCTCAAAAGCAATAAAAATTAGAAAACTACTGCTATATAAAGGGAATGCAATGTTAGTCTCTCCAGCAAACGAGAACCTCGTCAGTACGGAACTTTTGCGTGCAGACGGTGTCCTCCAGCACGAATTTCTTGCCCATACGGTACTCAAGAAGCCCCGCGTGTGCAATCATAATACCGTTATCAATGCAAAATCTCTCGTCTGTAGCATAGATACTGCCTCTTCTGTCCACCACCATCTGCTCCATCATTCTCTGCAATCTCTCGTTGCAACCGACACCACCAACAATCAGCACTTGGTTGGTATTGACGTGTGCCATTGCTCTTTCTGTAATCTCAACAAGCATAGCAAACAGACACTCTTGTAATGAGAAACAGAGATCTGCAATGGTGAAATTTGGTTCTTTCGTCTTCTTGTCAAAAACAATCTTGTTGGAATAGTTCTTTTTGAACAAATCATTGGCTAGTGTGTCAATGTATGCTAATATACCACTCATACTCAGATCCATACCTTTCACAGTATAAGGCAATTCAACGAATTTTGAGCCCTTTTTGGCCAATTGTTCAATATTATAACCAGGACTAGGATCATTAGGAATCTTCAAAGTTCTTGCAAATCTATCCAGACAATTACCAATTGCAATATCTAACGTCTCTCCAAATATCCTATATCTTTGATTACTGTATGCAATGACCTGAGTGTTACCACCACTAACGTATAACACAACTGGATTGTCAGCACCTGTGATTTCTCTCCCCATTTCAATATGTCCAATACAATGATTGACACCAATCAATGGCAAGTTCCATAACTGACTCAAAGTTCTTGCTGCAATTACAACACTTTGTAAAGGAGCTCCCATACCAGGACCTTTAGTGAAACAAATACAATCCAAATCATCTCTTGTCAGACCAGATTCTTTCAAAGCTTGTTTAATCAATCTAACGACCCAGTTCCTGTGATGACGTGCAGTATCACGAGGTAGAAACCCTTCACCAGGTGGAGTAATATAAGTATCTCTAATATTCGACAACACTTCAGCTCTATTCACTTGAGATAATTGTCCCAATGGATGTCGTATTATTCCGACCCCTAATTTGTTGGCTGAACCTTCCAGCCCAATTGCAGTATAGAATTTCTGTCCTGGTTTGACGTATTGATCTAAATCCACCATTTTATAACTAATAAATGATTACAAACTCCAATTTAAACTGACACAATTCATTTTCTGGTTTAAGTATATATTCAAATTTTTTCCAAATCAAAAAATCTGGTCATGTGACCTCATCGCTTATGTAATATTATCGTGTCTGTAACAGTTTTCTAATCGGGATATTTTGGCGATTTCATGTGAAGTCTTTTGAAAGGAAAGAGAGGGAAGAGTTAGAAAATGATTCGATTATAAGGAAATATGAGTGTGGATCCAGTTGTTATATGTGTGGGTTTCTATTCATTATGGCGTTTTTTATGCATGATTTAATTGAGTTGTTCATCGTATGATTTAATTCAAGTTGGTTTGGTGATTTGTTCATAGCCACAGTAGTTTGTTATAAAACCCACTGAAATGGTATAAATTTTCATTCAATTTAATGAAAAGGATATCGAATCATTTCTGAATTGAGAAGCTACGTATTACAATGACACAACCAGAAACAAAGAAACAAAAGAGAACTTTCCAAAAAGTGGAGAACCCAAAACCTTTAATCATCAACTTCTTTCAAGCATTCACTCCAGTTTTACATTCACCTGGACAATGGAAAAATCCTCGTGATGAATCAAGAAATTATACGAAACCTGAGCATTGGGTCAAGATTGCACAAATCGCTGAACGTGGTAAAGTCCACGGTTTGTTCATTGGTGATTCGTTGTCTTATTACGGTGGTTATAAATCTGAAGGTCTTAGTGGTCCTTATAACTTTGCTGAGTCTGCAAAATCTGGTAATAACTTTCCAAAGAATGATCCAACTGCTTATCTTTCTGCAATTGCTATTTCAACAAAGAATGTCAGTGTTGGGTTCACTTGTTCAACTTTAAGTGAACATCCTTATCATTTCGCTAGAAGAATGGCAACTTTGGATCATTTAAGTGGTGGTAGAGTTGGTTGGAATGTTGTTACTTCGTTCTTACCATCTGCTGGTAAGCAATTATCTGATGATGGTCAATTACCTGAGAAGAAAACAAGATATGAAAAAACTGATGAATATTTACAAGTCTTTTATGAATTGTTATTAAGTTCATGGAGAGATGATGGTGTTGTCTATGATAAAAATTCTGGTATTTTTTCCAATCCTGATGCAATTAGAGAAATCAACTTTGATGGTAAATATTTCAAAGTCCCAGGTCCTCAAATTACTGAACCTTCTCCACAAAGAATCCCGTTGATTATTCAAGCTGGTACTTCTCCAAAAGGTATTGAATTAGGTGCTAAACATGCAGAAGTTATCTTTATTGGTGGTAGAGCTCCAGAAGAATTAAAAGAGAAGATTGCAAAGATTAGAAGAGTGGCAGTTGAGAAATTTGGAAGAAAACCAGATTCGATTAAATTTGTTACTATTTGCCGAGTTGTTCTTGGTAGAACAAAACAAGAGGCACAAGAAAAATGGCAAGAAATTTTGAAATATACTGATGATGAAGGTATTCAAACCCAAATCGGTGGTGGTGGTTGTGATCTTGCAAAGGCAACTTATGAAGAAGATTTAACACAAAGTAAACATGATGATATTAGAAATTATGCATTGCCTTTCGCAAAAGCGTTCCCAAATGCTAAGATTACTAGACAATTTATCATTGATCATTTCCATGATCAATTCATTGGTACTCCTGAAGAAGTTGCAGATGAATTAGAAGACTATGTTGCAAGATCTGGTATTGATGGTTTCAATTTCACTAATATTGTCGTTCCTGAGAATTTTGAAAGTATTGTGGACTTGTTGATTCCAGAATTGCAAAAAAGAGGATTGGCTCAAAAGGAATACGCTGTTGATGGTGGGACTTACAGGGAACAAGTCTATGGTGAAAAGGGACACACCTTCGTTCCTGAAGATCATTATGCTTATGGTTTGAGATGGAAAGCTGGTGTTTCTAAGGAAGAGTTTGAAAAGAAACTGTATGAATTAAAGGAAAAACAAAAGGAGTTAGTTATCACTGCTGAAAACTAGATATATCATGTTTTAAAATACTGTATAATTAATTTTACATTTTGTGCTAGAAATCAAGTATAGTTGGTAAAGATTCTTTAAAGTCCAAAACTCCTGAGCAATTCCTGATTACAGTCTATAAATGTTGATAAAAACAAAGCCGTTAATCAGTTGTAATTCTAACTAATTTCATCATAAACATTTTTTTTCGTAATGACTAACCTCAGAATCATGGTATCATCAAAGTAAGTAAAACCAAAAGTACATATAGCTGCTCTTCATTCTATAGTTTAGAAAACATCAATAGTTCTTTCATTCTTTCAAGTTTGAATCATACCTTTCCTCAAATGGGACAGAACTCATTATGCATTAAATGTTCCATGTATAGTCCAACTCTCCATAACTAGTGTCTAATGCCATCTTAAACCCAGCAATAACATGTACCATCATTGTAAACAGTGCACTAATTACCATAAACTAAACTGTATTAAATGTGTCAAAACCGACACCAATAAAATCATAACTTCATCTTGGAGGAACATCACTGCTTAGATCAACACCATCTAGAACTCTATCCAACTGGCTGAAATCAAACTGATCGATGCTATGAAAGTCCGTAGATTCCACCACTCTACTCAATTCTTCAAAAATGGCATTACTCTCGGTGGACCCTCTGCTTCTCTGCTCACTGGACTGGGTCTGCTGTGTAGCTATTGAGGCGTACGCTGGAGGAGGCACGTAATTCTTGCTGGACTCACTGTAACTCGGCAGCTCATCCTTTGCGTCTTGTGACATTCTTCTGGTATTATAATAGCTTTATAGGTCTTTATGGTTCAATAGTGGTTTTGGCATAAAATGATTATCGCGAATTGTTTCTTCTTATTTTAATATAGCGATAACATACAATAAATGGCACAATTGTCCAATAAAATACCAAAAGAAGAGGAATTTGATAAACTAATAATCTCTGTTTCATAATCTACTAAAAGTACACGCAAATGTACCAATAAAGAGGCCAATAGTCTCATTTACTCGACGCTGCTAATTACATAAGCGAATCTCCTAAAATTCAGCCGAAATCAAAAAAATCGATGATTTGGAAAGCTAGAAATCATATAATTTGATTGGAAGAATTCGAGCTTGTAGGATCAGGCATTGGTGTCGTTTATTGTTGGTATCGAGGTTATCCCTGGTGCTTTTTCATTGGGGTTTTAGATTGCTTTGCTCCTGTTTTGTGTGTGTTGTGTGCCAGTTTTCTTTTTTTGCCTTCTTCATTTTGGTGTCAGATATCTTTGTGGTTAGCAACAATCAACAGTATTTGGTTTGAAAGGTATTGATTTCTGTCGGTTATAGGAGAGTTTTACTGCAAGATGTCCTCTTCCCCTAATCAGAACGGCAGTGATTTATACTCGACCACATCGAGGTTTTCCAAAGCTGTGACGGCAACCGCATCTGCTTTAATGACTGAAAGTGGAAATGATGCGTTATTATCTAGCAGTTCTTACAAGAAGGCCATTCATGATTCGTTGAATTCAAAGAGCTCATTAAGTCTTTCCAAACGAAGAAGTGAGCCAGTTGATTTGTTCAAGAATCGTTATACGAATTCATCAACGGAGTACTACAAACAGGCATTTAAGAATTCTAAAGCTGCCTATAAATTATTGACACATATACCCGATGAATTATTAGAAGAGATTCCAGAAGAGAAAACCACGTCGACTTTTACTCTTTTCCAAGGTTTCAATGCGTCTTTGCCTGCCATTGATGAAGAGATTGAGTTGAATAAACATTTGAGTAAAAGTGATTCATTTATGAAAAAACTGACAGAGACACAAAAAGGAGCTAATGAAGAAGAAGATGAGGATTTGAACTTCAAGTTACCTAATGGAATAACAGTTGAACAAATCAATGACTCTTATTCTAAAAATAAGTTGAATTCATATAAAGATCAATTGAATAATAATTTAGATTTATTAGAAATTAGGAAAAATTTAGCAGCTAGTGAAATAATGGAAATTGATAATAAGATTAATAAATTACAAGAATTAAGAAAATTAGTTTTTAAAAGAGTTGCTAAATTTGAACAAAACGAACTATATTTGGAACACCATTTAGATGAAATCAATGATAGAATTCAAATGATCATAGACTACAACATGGACACAAACGAAGATGAAAATAACAATAATAATAATGATGATGATGATAGACAACAGCAAAACAAGAAGGAAACAGAGAATGAAAAATCAGAGTCTGATGAAACTGATGATGATGATAATAGTAACGTTAAACCATTGTTATCACAAAGTATTTATGGGAAATTGCAACAAGAACCACCAAATTCTTCATCTTCAACTTCATCAAAACCATCAAAATTTAAAAGAAAGTTCCGTTCTTCAAGAAAAAGTACACCAACTTTACAACAATATTATGAACCTGGTTCTGAAATAAGAACGATACCAGCCCATGATCAATCAATTACCACGTTTGATTTTGATATGCCTTTCGGTACGATGGTTACTGCTTCATTGGATAACACTGTTAAAGTTTGGGATTTGAGTAGAGGGAAATATCATGGTTCATTGAACGGTCATATAGCTCCTGTTACGTCAATGCAAATGGATGATACGATTGTTGTTACTGGTTCCTTAGATGCCACGTTGAAACTTTGGGATTTAACGAAATTAGAAATTGGTGTTACGAAAGAGGAAGAAAAAAATAACAATCCATTAATTTATTCATTTGAAAGTCATATTGATGAGATCACTGCATTGAGTTTCCATAATTATAATCTGATTAGTGGTTCTCAAGATCGAACGATAAGACAATGGGATTTACAAACTGGTCATTGTTTACAAACGATTGATATTCTTTGGGCTTCACAAATGAATAATTCTACTGTCTTGGATCAATCTTTACACATTGATAAAGTCAATCCATTTATTGGTGCTTTGCAAACTTATGACGCAGCATTGGCAACGGGTACGTCGGATGGAACCGTCAGGTTATGGGATTTGAGATCTGGTGAAGTCGTTAGAACTTTAGTAGGGCATACTGGTCCTGTTACTTCGTTACAATTCGATGAGAGACATTTGGCAACAGGTAGTTTGGATAGATCTATCAGGATTTGGGATTTAAGGACGGGTGGTATTCATGATGCGTTTGCTTACGAATCACCGATCTCATCATTGCAGTTTGATCATAGAAGAATTGTGTCTTCGAATAATGAACGAAGTGTGAAGATTTATGATAGATTAGAAGAGAAGCATTCATCTTGTGGTGGGTTGAGCGAAGACGATGGGATTGTCAATTACGTCCGCTACAAGGAAGGATATTTGGTCGAAGGAAGAGATGATGGTAAAATAGGCGTCTGGGCCATCTGAAACAAGCATATATATATATATATAAAGTTATATAACAACGTACTAATTCTGTAAATATTTTTCAAGTACTTTACTTATAGTAGTTATTATGTAGTCGGAATTCCGGAACTAAGAGAAATAGTCGCGATGATTTTTTTTTGTTTTTTTGTCGATGAAAGAATGAATGAATGAATGCTTTTATATAAGTAAGAAAACACTTCAATTATTTGATTTTACAAATATTAGAAGATGAATTTTGGAGGACAAACCCCTACTGTGGTTGTTCTTAAGGAAGGAACGGACACTTCACAAGGTAAAGGCCAGATCATCTCCAATATCAACGCGTGTGTTGCCATCCAAGATACGTTAAAGCCAACATTGGGACCATTGGGATCAGATATCTTGATTGTTAACTCTAGTGGTAAGACGACGATTTCGAATGATGGTGCTACTATTTTGAAGTTGTTGGATGTCGTTCATCCAGCTGCACAGATCCTTGTGGATATTTCCAGGTCACAAGATGCTGAAGTTGGTGATGGTACTACGTCAGTTACTATTTTAGCTGGTGAGTTGTTAAGGGAGTCAAAGAGTTTCATTGAGGAAGGTATTTCGTCACATGTCATTACTAAAGGTTATAGAAAGGCTGTTTCGTTGGCGTTGAAGAAGATCAAGGAGTTGGCTGTCAAGATTGATAAGACAAAGACGAGTCCTGAAGAATATAGAAACCTTTTGGAAAGGTGTGCAAGAACTGCCATGTCTTCGAAGTTGATTTACAATAACTCAGATTTCTTCGTCAAGATGGTCGTTGATGCCGTTCAATCTTTGGATCAAGATGATTTGAACGATCGTTTGATTGGGATTAAGAAGATTCCAGGTGGTGGTATTGAGGATTCGATGTATGTCAATGGTGTTGCTTTCAAGAAGACATTTTCTTACGCTGGGTTTGAGCAACAGCCTAAGAAGTTTTGTGATCCAAAGGTTTTAAGTTTAAACGTAGAGTTGGAATTGAAAGCTGAGAAGGATAATGCTGAAGTTAGGGTTGAGAAAGTTGAAGATTATCAAGAGATTGTTGATGCAGAATGGAAGATTATTTTCAATAAGTTGAAACTGATTGAAGAGTCTGGTGCTAATGTCGTCTTATCTAAATTACCAATTGGTGATTTGGCTACTCAGTATTTCGCAGATAGAAACATTTTCTGTGCAGGTAGAGTTGCTAGTGAAGATATGGAAAGAGTCATTCAAGCCGTTGGTGGGTCAATACAGTCTACGCCAACTGATATTCAAGCTCAGCATTTGGGTACTTGTGAAAGTTTCGAAGAAGTCCAGATCGGTTCTGAAAGGTATAACATTTTCAAAGGTTGTCCAGAAGCGAAGACTTGTACCTTGATATTGAGAGGTGGTGCTGAACAAGTCATTGCGGAAGTGGAAAGATCATTACATGATGCTATTATGATCGTTAAGAGAACGGTTCAAAATAACGAAGTCGTTGCAGGTGGTGGTGCCCTTGAGATGGAGATATCTAAATACTTGAGAGATTATTCGAAGACGATTGCAGGTAAAGAACAGTTGATCATAAGTGCATATGCTAAGGCTTTGGAAGTCATTCCAAGACAGTTGTGTGATAATGCCGGTTTTGATGGAACAGATTTGTTGAATAAATTGAGAATGGCCCATGCAAAAGGTGAGACTTGGTCAGGTATTGATTTCCTTAAAGAGAACATTGGTGATAATTTCAAAGAGTTCATCTGGGAGCCTGCTTTAGTCAAAATCAATGCCTTGTCGAGTGCCACAGAGGCAGCTATTTTGGTGTTGAGTGTTGATGAGACTATTAAAAACAAAGAGAGTGGGTCAGCTAATGCAGGTATGGCTCCACCACCGGGCAGAGGTATGGGTATGCCTCATTGAGCATTGACACATCATACATGATAGATTAAAATAAATAAACGTCGTCTTTATAATTATATATATGCTAGTGTGTATTATTCTTCCTCACTGCTACTGAGATCCTCTTCTTCGTAATTTGCACCAGCCAGGCTTCTGAAACTGATTGGACCCGGTTTATCGACGTTCAACTTGATGCAGTTGTTGTTGTTGTCGTCGTCGTTATCCACTGGTTTCCTCTCATCAATAGTAAAGAACCCATCATCATCATCATCATCATCATCATCATCACTCATTCTCTCTTCCAGTTCATCAGCCAAAGCACCGAACTCTTCATCAAAAGAGTCATTGGCTTGCTTGTCCATAGCAGTAGATAAAGGAGGGACAGAATTCATGGGAGTGATTGCTCTTTGTGAAGGTATGTTGCTGTCTGCTGATGATGATAGTTTCTTGATTTTGGCCAATGGGAGCTCATCGTCCTCAGAAATTGCTCTCTTGAGCTTTGGATTCGTCATTAATGGAGTCTTTGGTCTTGCTTTCGGAGCGAAAATGGACGCCTCTTTGGTTCTTTTCTTCTTTGCCTGGACTGGTGGTTTCTCAGGGGGAGAATTAGACGTGAGTGTGTTATTATTATTAGAGGTGGGCTTTTGGGACGTATTGTTGATCTTTGTCTCATAAGAAGTGGTCTCCCTTTTGTAGTCGAGTTTCTCCAGTTCAAACACGGACTTCTTCTCGTTGTACACAAGGATGTACTCGAGCTCTGTAGTCTTTTGTGAGGCACCTTTGAAGAAGATTCCGTTGGAGTGCTCCTGGGGTGTTAGTGTTAGTACTGGCACTGATATGATAATTACCATCAAGAACTCACCTCTGTGGACATAGCCTTGAGCTCAAAGGGACTATTCCCTGTGGCCTTTGTGAGCTCCATCGCACTGGACTCATCCAGGCTAGGAGGAACATCAGTATCTGCAAGTGTGTTAGTATCTAGGTAGTTTAACAGATGATTCCCTGGTATTAATACCCACACTTGAAGCTGAAGATCTCTTCATTCTTCCTGGCCTTGGAGGGATCCAGGAGGACAGCCAGGAGGGCCTCTGGGACGACTAGTGGGTACTCTCCGTCTGGAATGGACATTGTGGGTGTACTACAAGTACAATATAGTAGAATACATAATACATAAATATATGATGCATAATACATAATACCATCTTACATAAGTGCTATACTATAATATAATATACATCAAGACCTCAAGGCCCTCAATCTCTCAGTGAGCTGGTCCTCCTTCTCGTCAGCAACGATCTTGCCGGCCTTCACAGGTTCCACCACGGAGCTCTCTGGGAGGTTGTGTTTGACTTCGAGACCGGCCTCATCGGCAACCTTGCTCATCAAGAGGTCGACCTCCTCCTGAGGTGTTGCTAAGGCTGTGGCGTTGCTTGTGGCCCCCTCATAGTACTCAGCAGAGGCATCCAGATCCTCGAACTGCTGCTCGAACTTCTCCATGACTAATGAGATGTGCTCGAGGTTCATTGTTTGCAAAGCCCTGTCCATTCCTTTAACGACACTGGCCATGTTTCCTGAGACCTGTCTCATTGTGACTGCTGTCTGGACCCTCGAGGCCACTGCATCGATTCTAGAGGCGAGTCTCAGCAGGCTCAGTCTTTCGTTGGCCTTGCGAATTGCGTTCTGTGCATAGAGCCTAGCTATGTCCTCGTTTCCTTGGAGCATGGCCTGGAAGTTGTTAGTATTGTATTGTCATCTGAACGAGAAGATTTTTTACTCACTTTCTTCACTTTACTCTTCTCGGATGTCTCCTCCTTACCAGCCTTTGCAGCTTGTCTATTGAGCTGTTTGGCCGTGAACTGGTGCTGTTTAGTATAGGGATAGCATTAATATAGGTAGATTAACTCACTTTCAGTTGGAACAGGGACTCTGTAATTGTTAGTGCTGTTTATAATTGATTATAGACTCAGTACTCACTCTCTAGGCCGGACATGTTCCTAGTCTTTATAGTTTATAAATTGTTGTTTGTTGTTAAATAGTATTGTACTGTGTTGAAGTTTGTAGAAATGTTCGCGATTATAGATAAGTATTATTACTTTTTAGTAGTAATAGCATTATAGATACTGTTACATTAATAATAGTATTATAATTCGATAGTTCATCAATTACTATTATTACAGATGTTATGTGGTGCTGTTTCTTGATTATTATTAGTATTTATTAGTATTATTATTGATAGTATAGTGTAATTCGTGTTAGTAAATATTGTTATTAGTATTATTACAATGTTATTAGTATTATTACAATGTTACTATTAGTGCAAGTGTTATTAATTAGTATTAGTATTATTATCAGTCATATTCTATAAGTATCCTTTCCCAACCTGATGCACTGATGCAATTATCAATTCAACTATCAATCATTTATTAACAACAACCCTCGAAATGCAAATCGACGTATCATCCAACTTTCCTCCAGTAATGAAACTCGAACTCATCTCGTTCACCTTCTCAACGTAAGGAGTCACACAGTAGTTGTCAAAAGCTGTCTGCTTCACAGTCACCAACAACGAATTGCACACTTGTTGCAAGTTCGACTTGTCTGCATTCATCTTCCCATTGATCACTTTCAAGATCTCATCAGGGTATAAATTATCGGTAACCCCATCAGAACAAACCAAGATCAAATCATCTTGCTCTAATTTCACGTCACAATACTGCACAACTTCAGATGGTGCTTTGCAACCGTCTTGAGTACCCACTTGTTGCGGACACAAGTTCGCAAAGTACTGCTCTTTGTTCGATGCAATAATCTCCCCGTTTCTGATGACAAAGATCCTCGAGTCTCCAATATTGATGATCTTCAACACATCATCAATGATCATCCCAACTATCAACGTCGAAGAACCCTTGAACGACTGATGATCCATGATCTTCAAACTCTCTTCGAACGAATCATCCAACTTGATATTCAAATCCTGTTCTGTTATCTTGCTCAAATCTTCTGAGTTCTTGTAAGTCAACTCAGTGAAGTTCCTTGATATGTTCTCTAAAAACGATCTTGCAAACAACCCAGAATTCGCATGACACTTCTCCCACCCTGAAACTCCATCTGCAACTCCTATCAAATTGGGACTCACAATCATAGCATCATCGCCACTCTTCACACTAAGTGTCTCATATGGGTTCCCATAAAGTCTTCTTCTAGGTAACAACGCCAAACTTGAAGTTGACTCTGTCAAGTCCATCAACGAACTCACAACTGGAGTCCTGCTCGCTCCATGGTGCACATAACTGGCAAACTTCGACACAAACTTGAAATGGTCCGGTGTAGGTATGAAATCAGAGCTATTCGATAGTGGTAAAGGTCCCTGAGTAGCTTGTGCTCCTTTCAAGATCACCTCAGGAGACGTAGTGGAACTAATAGCCTGGTGGGACGCGTGTCTACCTAAAGACTTTGAAAGCATCGAGAAAAACCCTTGAAGGCTTTTTGTTCCTTGTGCTTTGAACATTTTCTTTTGAAAATCCTTTATATAAAAAGGTAAAAAGATCAACTAATTCTTTTCTCTTTTATTTTTATTTTATATTTAATTTCCTTTCAAACGAAATTTTTCTGTTTTTCTTTTGAAGAAAAAGAAACGAAAATGTGTCATTTCCCAATCCGGATAATTGCCTTTTTCGATACATAAATACACACAATTATTTTTTCATCTAAAATATCATATAATTTACTCTAATATACACTAAGTGGAGGCCAGTTCAGTAAAGTACTGTCTGAGGATCAACGAAAGCATCTTTGGCAACTCACTGATGTCATGCACAACAACGTAGAACTCGAATGGGAAACTGTCGAGGTATTTGTCAACTTTTAGAACCATGTTACCATTAGAATCAGCTTCATAACTCACTTGTTGCATGTCTAAAATCGATTCATTCGAATTTATACCATCGATAACGACAAACACAAGCATGATTTTCTCTTCCCTGGCGCGACGAACTAATCTTTGTAACGTTTCATGATCTTCACAAACACCATCCGAGATAATTATTTGTAATTGCCATAAATCACTGTCACCTAAAGATCTAGCATTGTTGAAAATTTCAATAGAATCTCCAACTAATTTTCTTGTATTAGTTCTCGTTTGTTGGAAATCAAATTTTTGAAAAATCTTAGCACCTGTCTCTGGTGAAAACTGTTTATCAAACGGATGAACAACTTTAACATCTTCACCAAATTTAACAATTGATAAACCACCAGATTCTAACTGAGTTAAAGCTTTAGAAACTAAACAAATACTTTGGAATGCTAGATCAACTGATTTACTCTCAGACATCGATTTCGAATCATCAACTGCAATCATGATTTGATACTGACGTTTGCTTGGTTTAGTACGTCTTAACCAAATCTTATCTTTTCTAAAATCACTTGCTATATATGGAATGATTCTCTTCATGTTCAATCTTTTACCTGTCTTGTAATCACCTTTCAATTTAGTTGCTAATGTAGGTTCCAAAATCAAACGTAATTGTTCAGTTAAATTGGCTGCTAAATCTTGAGTTTCTAATTCACTCTTTCTCCATAATTCTCTAGCTTCATTGATATCTCTGAAATCTGCATCATCATCAAAAGATTCAGGTTTCATTAAATCAGTGTGTAATTCATCTTCAACTTCTTCTTCTTCTTCAATTTCAGCCTTCATGAAATCATCTTCATTTTCAATGATTTCTTCTTTTCTTTCACCAATAAATCCACCTTTAGCTTTACCATTAAATTCATCAGGATTCTCATCTTGATCCTTATTAACTTCTTCCTTATCTGGATCATCTTCAATACGTTCACCTTCTTCTTGAATTTCAGGTTCTTCTTTGGCCTCTTCCTCTAAATCATCATCAATTGCCATATCTTCATCAATCTTAGAAACTTGATCTTTATTAGCAGCACCTAAAGCCTGAGTATCATTTTCAGTGTTATCACCTTCTAAATGTTCAAATTCATCAGGACGTTCATTAGCTGATTGTTCAACGGTATCATCTTTTTCAGAAGCTTCTTTAATCTCTTGATGACGACGATGGAATTCTTTTAATGAATCACCTAACTGTTTCAAAGACTCTTTAGCATCATCTCTAGCATCATCATTCGAATTATCTTCAACATTCTCAGGTTTCTCTTGGAATTGTGCAGATCCTGAAGCACCAACGTCTTCATTCTCTTGATTTTCTTTCGTTTGAGCACCTTCTCCCTTATCACCAGACTCTTGTTCAATTGCGGTTTCCATATCAATATCTTCATTGTTGTTATCACCAGTTTCCGCATTATCAATACCCATCATTTGATCCCCATCAACTTCATTTTCTTCATCCTGTTTTGGATTCTCATCATTTTCACCACCTTCCAGCTCTTCTTCTGATTGTTCACCTTTTTCTAAAGCATTTTCTTCATCTTCATTATCCTTCTCGCCTTCTTCCATATCTTCATCTGGTTTATCAGCAACTTGTTCTTCAGCTTCTTCAGGGCTACCTTCTTCAACGTCTTCACTCTCTTGAATATCTTCTTCCTTATCACCATCGTCTTGTTGTTTAGTTTCATCTTCATCGTCTAACTCCATCTTATCATCTAACCCATCATCGATATCTTGATTATCGTCACCATCTTTATCATCTTCTTCATCTTCATCACCAGAATCCAAATTAATATCTTCAGGCAAGTCCAACGTTTCAGTCTCAGGAACATTCTGTTCTAATTCTTCGCGATCTTCATCATTCTTAACATCATCATCCTGTTGCCCAACGTCCTCCTCTTCATCGCCTTCTTCATCATTCTCTTGATCAGACTTATTATCTTCTTCACCTTCTTGCTCCTTAGAGTTATCTTGATCCTTAGACTCAGGTTGATCTTCCTCCATGGCTTGAACGTCATCAGATTTAGAATTCTCAGGCATATTCTCACTATCTTTCTCCTTCTTATCATCTTTAGCTTCTTCATCCCACATCTTATCATCTACGGCATTAGGATCTAAATCATCCAAATCATCAACCTCTTCATCCAACTCCTGTTCCTCATCATCTTGCTCTTCATCATCATCATCTTTATCTTGATCAGACAAATTCTCCAAATCACCAGCCATATCACCTTCGATATCAACCGCATCCTGATCATCGTCCTCTTCATCATTCTTATCATCTTTATCCTTGTTCTCCTCCTGTGCATTCTCTGTCAAATCTTCGTCATCTTCAACGTCATTAGAACTATTCTTAGCACCATCACCATCACCTAACCCAGTCCCGTCTTGTAAATTATCTGACTGTTTCTCCTCGCCTTGTTCCTGTGGAGAACAGAACCCATCTTTGGCAAGGTTGTACAAAGACGTAGATAGGATATATGTCGAACGACTAACATCGTAGTAGTTGTCTTTATACTTGTTCAACACGATGGCCATCAATTCCATATACCCTTTGAAGAATGGTTGTGACAAAGCGACCAATTTTTCAACAATTCCTGAGGTGGTGGAATCAAATGAATTCGATTCAATAAATTCAAACAATGAGTCAAATGACTTAGTGATGGAATCAATGTGTAACGATTTAATAACTGTTGATAGTTCTTTCTGAGTTGACGTAAGCCATTTATCATCATCGCTGGTTAATTTAGAATCTTTGGAAGATTCGGTGATTTTCTGGAACACGACTAGGATTCTTGAAGACAAGGAACGTAAATGAGAATCAACTTGTGATAAATCTTCAACTTTTTCTGAAGTTTCAACGATTGGTTTAATTGAATCTAAAGCATTAATCCAATTAATGACGATATCTGCAAGGAAACCAATGTTTGAATTTGATGATTTCCATGATTCTAATAAAGTAATGTGATGATTTAAGAAAGTTTCAAATTTGGTATAAAGCTCAACAGTGGCGGTGTTAAATTTCCAAGTTTCTGATAATTTTCTTTCAAATGATTTAATCTCTGATTTCAATTGAGTGAATAAAGAATTGTCAACTTGGATAGATAACCTAGCTGCGCTGATATTGGAGATTTGAACAACTAAATCAATCAATTGAGGTAACCATCTTAAGATTTGGTCAACAGTTCCAGATGATGCTTCAAATTTCGATTTGGACAAAAATTGTTCATTACCGTTGGTAACTTTAACAAATGATTTTTGAATCAATTCTAATTTCTCAAAACCTTTACTGACTTTCAACAATGATTTCTTGTTATTAATCAAATAATAGATCAAATTTTCAATGATGGCTAAACCTTTTTCAGCATCAGCAACAGGAACATCTTCAGCAACACTTGAAACAGTTGCTTTCAAACGAGGAAGCAAATCTAAGATTCTAAAGAAGTACAATTCAGATTCAGAAACTTTGGTGTCTCTTAATGATTCTGAATTTTCAATGATTAACGTAACTGAGGATTGTAATTTATGAATATCTTCTCTCAAATGAGATTTCAAACCAATTCTTCTTAATTCACGAATCGTATCAGTTAATAATTTCCTCTTTTGAGTTTTCAAACTAGCAATCAATTTCTTGTTTTCTTCTTTGAACTCTTTAGGAGTTTCCGATTTCAAACGTTCCATCTCTTTAACAGTTTCTTTAATGAATTCTAATAACTTAGGATACTCTTTCTCATCAAAACGTTGACTATAAGTGACCATGTTCTTGATAACAACTTGACTATGTTTCAAACGTGATGGTCTTTCATTCCAAGGGGCTAATGATTTCAAATCATCATTGAATTGATCAAGTTCTAATGACTCAAATGGTGCAACTCTGACTTTGAACTGAGAATTTTGAACTTTATGATCACTAGAAATACCACCTTCAATCAAAGTTGTAACCTCGGTACCCAAAACATCACGGTATTTACGAACGTGTTTGTAAAGATTGTGGTGTGAACGACGTGCACTTTGTTTCAAAGCATCAATGTTGACATCTTTCCATGAAGCTAATAAGATGACTTCATCAACTTCCTTTTGTAGACGTTTTCTTTCTTTTTGCAAGTGCTCATCGATGATTGGAGTGAATTGTTCATAATAAGTGACCAAATTCATCAATGAATTCTTTAATGACATATCTTTTGAGATCAATAATGTATGTTCAGTGAATGCTTTCAATAAGTTCAAACGTGGAGTGTATTGACCATAGGTGCTCTTACTAATGAAGATGTTCAGTGATGAGATCAATTTGGAAATTTCAATTTCTTCATTACCATAAGATGGTAAAATAATAGTTTCAAATAAATTAAACCACCAAACACCAATACTCTTTGCATTTGCCCTATCTTCATTCTTAAACAATGATTTCCATGATGATAGTTCAAGTTTTCTCCAAGAAACGATCAAAGTTGTTAATTCATCAAAATGAGCTTTCAAAGAAACTTTGATAGATGCATATTTCTCCCATTCAGAAATAAAAGTATAAATCTGTTCAATTTTTTGAATTAATTTAGCCATTGGTGTTTTGACTGGGAATGACAAATATTCTAATGAGATTCTATCCAAAGTTTGTAAAGTAGCATGTTCAGGCCATTGAGCTAATAAAACACGAACAGATTTTAATAATCTTTGAATAATAGTAACGGATCTCTTTAATTCTGAAGAGCTGTAACCATGATAGAAATCTAGTTCAGAACCATCAACAGGAGTACGAACAGCATCAATTGACTCGTTCAATTTATGAATAACAACTGCAAATGTGGAAGCATCAGTTAATGAATTCTTGAATTCATTTGAAGATTCAATGATCTGGGTCGCAATAGAAGAACCTTCTTTAATCAAGTTAGCTAAAGAAACAGGATCTTTTCCTAAGAAAAGCGCAACATAACGTTGAGCAATAGCAGCGATTTCATCTTCTAAATCATTGGTACTTTTTTCCAAAACAACACCTTCACCAGTTTGAACGAACTCTTCATAATCTGGGAATAATTCTTTGAAATCTTCATCAGCTTCAACTTCACCTTTGAATTTGAAAACACTTCCTTCTTCAGCTTCTTTCTGTTCTTTACGTGTTCTTCTTAAAGACCATCTGTAATACAAAGCTTGAAAGATTTGTTCTAATTGACCATGATCAGTTCCATTGGTTGCTAAAGAAGTACTTAGTGCATAATCCATCAAGTATCTTAAGATTTTCTCACCAACACTAGATTCAACGTCAATTGATTTGGAAAATTCTTGTAGAACGGGGAAACCATGATCGAAATTCTTTGGAATTGTAAGTTCTTGTGGGTTAATGAACCACATTGGACTAACTTTATAAGTTGCGTCAAATTGTCTTCTGGATTCTAAAATCAAATCAAACCCTAATTTCAAGGAGAAAATGTAACCTTTGAAAATGTCATTGACATCAGAGAAATGTGTGAATTGATTTTGAAGTCTATCAATGAAACTAGATGAATTTTGCTGGAATAAATCAAATTTTAAAGATAGTTTTTCAAGTCCTTCATCTTCAGCAGCTTCTAAGAAGCCTTTTAATGCATTGACATCAATTGTTGAAACCATGAAAGATTGCCATTCTTCAAATAAATTATCAATGGCTAAACTTGTTCTGAAAACTCTAGGTTTTTCAGGAATATCGTTTTCTTCAACGGACGGTAAACATTTTTCAATGAAAATAGCATCATCACCAAACGTAACAGTTCTGATTACCTTGAAAGAGTTAGCAATAGACGAACATAATGATTTCTTTTTTTCAAAGTTGGTATAGATGACATGTTCTTCAATAGCTGGATCATATGGTGAGTCTGGAACATACAGTTGAATCAAACCAATTGCAAATAAGACCCAAGATTGACCTAATTCTTCAATACCATAACTGCTCTGAGCTTGGACAGCAGCAGGCATCAAAAATGAATTATTGATATTTTGGAAAAATTCATCTTCGATTGATGAAGAAGCTTCGATCAAAGATTCTAAATCTTCTGGAATTTCTTGAGATAAAATTAACGAAATGATCTTTGCATACCAGGATAAGATGATCTTCTTGTGTTGCTGAACTCTATCCAAAGTGACAGAATCTGAATTCTTGATCAAATGCTTGAATAACGCTAATGAATCGTTAACTGTTTGGTCTAATTGTTGGCCTGATGAATTGTTGAAATTGCTAACAGAAACAAAAGTAGATTGCAAAAACAAATCAGTGAACAAAGATGCTGTATTAGAGCTATAAGAACCATTAGATTTTTCCCAAAGTTTATCAAAAATAGCTGGATAAACATGATTTCCAAACCCACCTAAACCAGAAACACCTAAACCAGAATGGTAAGCTAATGATAATAAATCATCATTCAATCTTGAAGTATCAGAAATAGCAAAATTAAACAGAAGTTTGAAACTTTCTTGAAATGTGTGAACACGTTTAACCAAGAACTTTGATGAGATATCTTCCAAAGCTTTAATACCAATTTCTAATTTCTCAAAAGCATCTTCAACGTTAGAGATATTATTGGAAATAATATCTTCATAAATCACCAAAACAGAAGCTGATAATGAGGAGACAAGACTCTCGGAATCTGAAAATTGTTGGAAAGCGACAGTGTCGAATTTTTTCATCAACTTTATAATTTCAGAATTCAATAACCAAGATTCACCATTTTGTGGATAAGCTCCTCTAAATTTTTCCCAGATTGGCGTCATCAAAGTACCTCTTTTCAATTTCAGAGAAGCTTCAAAAGAATCCAACAATTTATTGAAGTCGGCGACATCAATTGATTTATTTTCTGATTCAGAGGCCCAGTCTCTTAAGAACTTTTGAAAGACTCTAGTCTTTGAATCATTCTTGTTGAAACTTGATTCTGCTAATGATAACCAAAAAATAGAAAGTTTATATAAAGCATCAAACAATCCCTTTGTTTCAATGATCTCTTGGGCAGATAATGGTGAAATTCTTGAAATGATAAATTCTTGAATACCTTGTAGTAATTTATAAATATTCAAACGAGGTTCATTTTTGATATTTCTACCAGAAGCAGCAGCATAACATTGTTCCAAATAGCTTAATTCTGATAATTTACCACTGGTACCTTTCAATTCAACTTGTTTCAAAATGGTTGTACTATCAAACAAATTGTTCAATAGTTCAAAGAAAGACATCAACTCATGACTAGATGAAAGATCATTCTGGTTCAAAGCTGTATAGACATAGATGTTCCATAATGGGTTCAGTTTTTGATAGTTTTCAAATTTGATTGGAGCTTGGACTAATGAATCAGCTTTATCAGAAATATCAGCATATAAGTCGTAAAACTTTTCAGTGAACCCAGATGCACTCAAGAAATTAACATAATTGAACAATTTACCTAGACCTTCAACAAAAGTACTTCTAAATTCTGAAGATTTGGAAACAGATTCAAGTAAACCTGATAAGATACTTTGTGAAACAAAAGGAATAATGGTTGCTAGACCCCTTGGCATGTGGTCATCTTTATCAGATAGAGCCAAACTGTCAAATGCTAAAGAGATATAATATGAAAATGAATCACTGTTATCAATGTATTTAGCAAGTGGTGATGACAAAGTATCATTAACAGATAACGAGCTCAAGTTCAATTCCCCTTCTTCTATCGATTTTTCAGCTGAAATGTCTAAAATCCTCTTGTCAAAGTTGGTAGAACGATCTTCCAGTGGATCAATATATATTTCAACACCTCTATTTCTCATAGCTCTAGATAATTCACCATATCTTGGATCCATTGTTAAGAATAATCTGAAATTTTTGTGAGGCTTCAAAATTCTTGGTTGACCATCTGCCAAACTGCATTCATTGATAATTAAAGAACCATTAATTTCTAGCAAAGAGTTCAATCTATCTAAGACTGAAGGGCTGCACAAATTTGCATTGTCAAGAACCAACCAATGACCTTCTTCGACTGCTTTAACTAAAAGACCATCGAACCATTCAAATCTAACACTTGTAGATTGACCAATCTTCTCTGATAAATTATGACATTGTTTACTAATCTCATCAATACCAATATCAGATTTAACAGTTTCTTCAAAGACTTTGAATTTTTCTGAAAATAAGGTGTAGTTCTCTAATGTGATATGGTTTTTATTCAAGAAATTTATTAATTTCAAACAGCCAACAATAACATCAGAAACAATATTTTCACTTTGGAAGTATGATGATAATTTCAATTTCAAATAAGACAGTAACTTATTGATCACTAAAGTAACTTCCCTAGTTAAATCAACCTGTTCATAACCACCTAAAATATCCATACTATCGATATCACTGTTCATTGAGAATTCAACAACTTTGGAGTTGGAAACACTTGCTAAGTATCTCACAAGTTCAGTTTTACCTGCATTAGTTGGACCAACATAAATCAAAGGCCAGTTATTTTCAATAGCAAATAATGAAGATTCGAGGATGGAAGTGTTAGATTGCAGATGGGACAAGTGTGGATGAGATGTCAATTGCAAATCAGTATTTTTCTTGAGAATGGCCTTCTTGACTTGAACAAATGTTTCACCTATGGAAAAAAGATTATCATTAGTAGTTGTTTCACCAAATACTTCTTCAACTAAAGACTTTGCCTTTAGACGATCTTGCTGGTTTCTAAATCTCTGGCAGATAACGATATCCATAAAGTCAACTGGTGATAAATTTTTAGATAACGAAGGAGAGTCATAAAGTTGTAGCCACCTTAATGTATCACGTAAATTGAACTCCCATGGACCACCAGTAGTACCCCATTTTTTCAAAGTTGAAATTTCATGTTCTAGTCTTGAGATAACACTAATCATCTTACCACAGACATCTTCTTCAATCCTTGGGAACAAATGATTAGCAATTAAAACCAAATCTTCTGATGATAATGTATCAACGTAAACGACAGAAAATCTATTAACAAATGATTTTGGTAAACCTTTTCTACCACCACCTTGGTACTGTGGATTTTGAGCAGCAAAAACTAGGAAATTTGGGTGACGAGCAAATGATTTATCTAATTCGGGGATGTAAGCTTCACCACGATGATCTAAACAAGCATTCAAACCCTCTAAAACAGATTGAGAGGCCAAATTCATTTCATCAAGTAAGACCCATTCACCTTTTTGCATGGCTCTCAAGAACGGAGCATCTCTCCAAGAGAACTCACCAGTTTTACCACCTTCAACAGGAGCATCTGAACCAAATAGATCAACTAAATCAGTTTGTTCTGATAAATTGATACGTGTTAATGGGTTACCTGTAGCCTTAGCTAAAGCAGAAACCAAACTGGTTTTACCAACACCTGGACTACCTTCTAATAATATAGGCTTGTTTAGTTGAAGTGCTCTAATAACACGCATTGCATTCTTTGCAGTGGTTGGGGCTTCGAAACTGAAAGGCTCTTTTTCATCAGTACCTTCTTTTCTAGATAATTTGAACATACCAGCTGTTAATGAAGATTCACTCAAAGTAATTTGAGGTTGCTGATTATAGTAAACTGTTAAATCATCATTCGCAAGTTTAGATAATTCCATGACCCAATCTAACTTATCTTTGCTTAATCGTTCTTCTGATTCAGCAAGATGTGCTGTGTTATTGGTACCTAAAGCATCAATGAATGCCATACAAGCACCATGCAGTAATGAACCATTGATTGAACCTGAACTCATATAACTCTTATTGATGAATTCAACCCAAGCTAAGATATCACGTAATGAAATAACACCACTTGTGATATCACCACCACCTAGTTTTCTCCCAAACTGTTCAGAAAATTTGACAATAACAGGAGCTAGTTGCTTAACATCAGTACTCAATTTAGTTTCAACAATAGTGAAAACATCATTAAAATCCTCAACAGAGGGAACCCAAATTTCAGTAAAACGATTTCTCAACGCAGGCGATAATTCCTTTTTACCATAATCACCACCAGGGTTCATTGTGGCTAAAAATTGAAATCCTTCAATAGCAGTAATTGAACTATCATCAGCACCTTTTTCAGCTAGTAACAAACTTCTTTCTGGTTCTAACACAGAGTTTAATCTTTCCAAAACAGAGTCATCAGCTAATGAAATTTCATCAAGAAGGAAGTATTGGCCGGTTTTCAAAGCTTGGATAAGAGGACCATCACACCATTCAAATAATAAATTCATTCTATCTCTATATTCTTTGATTACTTGTTGAACTTGTTGATCAATTTCTGTCTTGTCAGTTTCATCGTATAACTTCAAAATATCATCTAAATCTTCATGTATAGAAGCAACACCTAAATTTTGGAGTAAATCATGAACTTTCTTATATAGAGCGTGTTGCATTTGAGATTTGTTACGAACTGGTCTTTGAGCACCGAGTAAATCTCCTGTTTCAGTGTTTTGATGAGCATTAACGGTAATCAATTTCTTTTGAGCAAATTCAGCTAATAATTGACAAACAGTAGTCTTACCACAACCAGTTTCACCGACCAACAACACAGGTTCATTATTCTTTAGAGAAGTTGCTATTAAAACAGCTAAACGACGAATGGCCTTGGTCCAGACAACTGAAGATTCTAGTTTTAGTAATTTCTCATTTTCAAGACTGTTATAATAAGAATCCATATCGAGTTTGACTCTCATGACCTTTTCAAGAGTTTGTTTAACAACTAATTTTTCATCTGGTTTTCTAACTCTTTCAGCCAATAACATATAACCATTAGCAGCTAATTCTTCATATCCAACAGCTTCTCTTAATGCCCAACGGAACAAATCACGAAGGGTAGCAAATGAATTCTTTTGTTCGAATAAACGGGATGATTGACGTTGAACTGATAATTGACGGTATACCTCAACAATCTTCTTAGCATAACTTGGAGCAATTTTACATCTTTCACGTAAAATGATTTCTAATTCATCTTGAGGGATATCATCAAAATGTAGCTCTAAGAATCTGTTACGGAAAGCTCTGGATAACACTTTACGACCACCATATAAACCTGGAGGATTTTGTGTAGCAAACAGCATAAAGTTAGGATGTGGATGGACAACTTCTTGAGTTTCTGGAATGAACAATTCTCTGTTATCATCCAATAGACGGTTCAATGCTTCTAAAACATCAGTTGGAGCTAAATTCAATTCATCTAAAACTAACCAGTAACCTTTACGCAACGCTTCAACTAAAACACCTTCTTTAAATGATAATTTACCAGTATCATCTGAAACATAAGTACCTAAATATTCCTGTAAATCAGTATGTTCATGATTATTGATACGAACGAACTTATTACCAGTAATATCAGCTAAGTATTTGATCATAGAAGTTTTACCACTTGAAGTTGGACCTTGCACTAAGATAGGAAATCTCTTACCAGAAGTAGCTCTAACTAAATTCAACAAGTTCTTTTCAACAAATGGGGTAATGATATAATTTGGTTTATCAATGACATCAAATGGACCTTGTTTCATCCAATAATGTCTGAATTGAACAAATGAACCTGATTCAGAGGAAGGAGCTGGTGGAATCTGAGTAACCACAGATTTGGCATTCTTTAGTCTACCAAAAGTATATTGCTCAATTAATGGTTTCAAAATGGCTTCTGATTTTTGATCAAGTAAAGTTAAAAATGACATGGAAAAACCTTCATATAATGAACGACGTAAACCATAAATTGAATAAATATCACAAACATAAAGCAAAGTTCTTGTTAAGGTACGAATACTGAAATGAGGTTTCTGATTAGCACCATCAACAATCTTGTTAGAATCAGCTAACTTTTTAGCTTCAAGGTATAATTGGGCAATATCATTACCAATCCATTCATCATTTAATGCAAAACGACCAACGTATTTATCAATAATTTGTAATAAATCGGAAATATCACCATCTGGGGAATGTACATAAACTTCAGTGAATCTTGATCTAATACTTAAAGGTAAATCACGTTTACCAACATCAGTAGCTGGATTCATACAACCAAAAATTCTAAAATCAGGATGAGCTTGAATGGATTCAACTTCACCTTTTTCGGATAATAAGACACTTCTTTGGCTTGAAATATCAGATAATAAATCAGAAATGCTTTCTAAAGTATCTGATGATGCTAAATTGATTTCATCCAATAATAACCAATCACCATTCTTCACAGATTGAACTAATGAACCTTCAACGAAATTGAAAACAAATGAACTTTCCATTGTTTCTGATTGAGCTTCAAAATTCTTAATGGTATTGGTGAATTCATCCCATTTGGTCAATAGTAAAGATTTATCATTAGAGTTCATTCTTCTCTTTTTCTTTGGTGCTTCTTCGGAATCAGAGTCAGTTGTAGCTAAAACCTTGCGAGCAAGTTTGACAGCTTCATTCCATAATTTGACGACATTTTTCCATTGATTACGATTGAAACATTTAATCAATGTACGTTCAAATTTTTCATTCTTCTTAGTTGAAAATGTTAACTGAAATAGATTTAAGAAGTCTTCTTGAATTGGAACAGCAACTGACTTGACATTAACTGGTTTAAAACCACCAAGTAAATCACCAGCTTCAGTTTGTTGAGAAACGTTAATGACTGTGATCTTTTTATTCAATTGCTTAGCAACTTGTTGAACCACAGTAGTTTTACCTGTACCAGTTTCACCAACTAACAGAACCGGTTCTGTCATTTGAATAGAGACACCAATCTGTTCCATTAGTCTCAAAGAATGATTTGTTCTAGCAAAAGAAGTGTTATTACCAGTGTTTTTCTTGGAATATAATGCGTTTGGAGCTTTTTTCAAATGTGCTCTACCAATGACTAAACGATCTTCAAAATCTTCATACAATGGAACATGCTTCTGTAAGAATAATTGAATTCTAGATGATGGCACTTGTAAAGCTCCACCAATGGTGTTGATTAATGGAAACAATGCAGCTTGTTCACTTAAAGCACTTGCAAAACAATCAACTGCTTCTGCAAATATATCATCAACAAGCGATGTTGTTAATAGTTGAGATTGATCTAAAATATTGTTATTTTGGAATAAAACGTTGACTCTTTTGCAGAATTTTATAAGATCTCTAATGGAAATAACCCTCAAGTGAGCACCTTTATTCAAAACTAAGAAAGACTTTGAATTGTAAGTTTCATGAATCAAATCATATAACTGAAGGAAAGATGGAATTAAATTTTGTAGTAATGGGTATTTGGATGATAAAATTTGACTTAATTCCTCTCTTGAAGGTTCTTCCAAAACAAGTTTAGTCCATAATCTCATACCAATCAAGTCTGGAATTGTTGATTTCTTTGAGTCGTTTGAAGTTCTGATGGTTGAAATCAACTGAAAACCATTAGCAGCTTTAATGACTTCACCCCTTGAAGGAATAGTCAATTCTCTTTTCTCCAATAAACTTAATAAAATGGACAAGACTTCAGTTGGGGCTTTATCAATATCTTCAATTAAAATCCAGCGACCTTCTTGAACAGCTGTAGTTAAGACACCATTTCTCCATTCAAAAGTACCTGGTTTAGTTCCTGATGAATAAGTACCTAAAAGTAATTTAGCATCAGTTTGATCACCTAAGTGAATTTTGACAATGGATTTATCACATGCAAGGTATTTACTCAACTCGTTAATAATGAAAGTCTTTCCTGAACCAGCACCACCAACTAACATAATAGGATTTGAATGCTGAACATTATAAGCTAAATCTTTTAAGACTTGGATTGATTTAAAAGTTGGGACGAAATCAATGGATTTGGTAAATTGTTGATCAAAATGAATCTTTGGAACTAAAATACCACAAACTGAGACGACTAGAGGACTTAAATCGGAAGCTTCAATGTTAACAAAAACGTCAGTTATGTTTTCAGAGTTGGTTTCATTTTTGATTGATTGAATTTTGTAAAAATTGGCAAATCTTTGAGCTTCTAAGATTGAAAGAAATTTATAATCAATATCCTTATCATTTTCATATGATGCAATTAATGGTTCTTCACCAATTTGGTTTCTGATCATATCATTGGTAGCTTTTTCACTAAGATTCAAATATTTGGATAATAACTGGATGCATAAGAATTCGATGACTGGATTGGAAGATTCTTTCAAAATGACTGATAATAAATCTGGTGATATGAAGTTTAAAAATCTATTCTGATCAAATTTCAGTAATCGATAAAATGCTAACAATAATTCATGAAGTTCAACTTCCTTAATAAAATTGGCTAAATTTTCTAAATTTTGGAAAATTGGATTGTTTTGTAAGAAAAATTCAACTAAAGGTGCAACTTCTGGAGCTAAATTGATGATTCTACCTAAGGCACTAAGAACATGGACACCTTTAATTGAGATTTTCAATCCTTTTGAAGCAATGAATTGATCTTCAATATTTGAATATGAAATCCATCTAGAGACTAAGTCTAAGAAGATTTTGTCTAATGAAACAAGGAATGAAGTAGTTAAGTTTGAATCTAAGGATAATGAAGCTAAATGGTTCAAATTTTGAACCATTGTCTTGGTTGTATCAAATTCTAAGTAAACATTCTGTAAAGTTCTCTTCTTTGAATAGAATGCTTGAAATTGTTTGAAGTTATTCAAACAAGTAGTATAATTCAATGAGATTTGATCACTCATTTTGAATTAAATATATCTTTTTAAAATAACAAACTTGGATCTAAAAAACTTTTCAAAATAAAGAAAAAACTGTTTCGTTGAGAAAATTAGCAAAGTTCTAGCCAACTAACAATTTAATAAATAATGAATAAGGATTAAATGCAACTTGAAATAAGTTTTAGAGCACAAGGATGTTGAATTTTAATGTTTAAATAAAAGTTTAAAATTATTCAAGTCTCTGTGCTTTGTTTTCTACTAAAAAAAAATTTCACAGAATCGAGCCTGACCGCGATGAGGTCGGATGTACTTGTTCCGGCTTGTGTTACAACAACAAAACAAATAAACTACCTACAAACAAGTTTTAATGACATTAATAATTAACTGTAAAAAATATACACCTCATGCTTTCATAAACAGAACCTTTGAAAATAACAAAACCTAATGATCCCAAACATAAATATAAAATGAACTCACAAAGGACATGTCTCTTTCTTTAACCATGCTAAAGCACAAGGATTATCTAGGTGTACGCTAACTAGATTCCATATTTTCTTATGATATTCGTTAATTAGATTGATTTCATCTTTTGTTAAAAGACTCTTGTTGATTAATTTCTTACCATATGGAACTAAAGTTGCATTTCTAAATTTGAAAAACTGTTTATCACCAAATTTCAAGTTAGTTTCTTCAACAACCATATCATTTTCGATTCTAATACCATATTTGCCATCTTCATAGTAACCTGGTTCATTAGTAATAATATTTCCTGCTTTTATTGGGAAACTCATGACGCTTGGTCTCCAGCTGATACCAATTGGACCTTCATGAACATTTAAGAAAGAACCAACACCATGACCTGTACCGTGTCTATAATCTAAACCTTTAGACCATAAGAATTGTCTTGCTAAAATATCAATCATATAACCATTTGTTCCCTCTGGGAAAGTCAATTGTTCAATAGCTAAATTACCTTTTAAAACTAAAGTAAACTTATCAATTTCTTCTTGAGTTGGAGTTGAAAAATGGTATGTTCTAGTAATATCAGTAGTACCTTCTAAGAATTGAGAGCCTGAATCACATAAATAGATCTTTGAAGGATCAATCATTGAACTATTTTCTTTTGGTGGGGCATAATGGATGACAGCAGCATTGGCACCAGTGGAACTAATGGTTTCAAATGAATTACCTTGATAATCTTTATCTTCTTTTCTAAATTCGATTAATTTCTCAGCAGCATTATATTCATCAATTAATGATTCCTCCTTTATTAAAGTATTTTCTAACCATGAGAAATATTTAACTAATGAAATGGCATCTTTCAACTGAGCAATATCGAAATTTTTAATTTCAGTTTCATTCTTAACAGATTTAAATAAATCAACAGGAGAATGAATTTGCTGAAATTTGCAATTATTTAAATTTCTAACAATTTCCCAAGATGCATTTTCAGCAATTGATATTGATTCAGAATTTTCTTTTAAAATAGTAGTAATGGAAGATAACTCGGTCCATATTTCTTCATATTTATGAACTTGAACGTTGTTCTCTTTTAAATATGCTTTAATTTCATCAGAAAGTTCATTATTGGAAAATAACTTAACAATATCATTGGAAACGATCAAGTATGAGAAGAAGACTGGATTGTATTCAATATCAGAACCTCTCAAATTCAATAACCATGCAATTTCATCTAATGCGGATAATAAAATAGAGTTGGAGTTAACTTCAGATAATTCTTTTTGTATTTTTGATAATTTTGATTTGAAAGATTCACCAGCGTATTGTAGATCCAATTTAATTAGTTTATTAGTTGGTCTTTTTGGTAAATCTTCGAATTCTGGCCAAACTTCATCAACCAAATTTTGTTTAATTGGGATTAATTCAACTTTAGCATCATTTCCATTTTCTGTGATTTTTTTAGCGATTAATTGTTCAAATGCTAAGACTTGTTTATATGAAATAACTTTGGGGTCAATACCAATTTTAATTAGCTTCTTAGTACCTAGAGATTGTTCAATAGCTTCATTGGTGGCCCATTCCTGCCAAGTAGGTTCATTTTTAGCGCCTTGTTTTAGTAATAACCAGTTATAATCTAATTCCTGGCTAGCTTGATTGAAATATCTACCATCGGTACTTAATGCGGATTTTCCTTCTGGGATCTCATTAAAATTCAATAAATCTCTCGTGATTATGGCGATACCAGCAGAACCAGTGAAGCCTGAGATGAAACTTCTTCTTTGATCAGCGCTGGAGACATATTCAGATTGATGTTCGTCCTCACTTGGAACGATGTAAACGGCTAAATCGTTATCTTTCATTTTATTTCTCAAACTCTCTAATCTTTTGGTGGTGTTGATGTTCTTTGTGGTACAGAAACTGTCTGAGGAGTAAACAGACTCAGCAGAGACAGACTTTCTTGGGCTTGTATTCGAGAAAGAGCTGTTTTTGGAGAACTGTCTGATCAAAGATTGTCTTCTGCTCTGTCTGGATAGAAGTCCAGGTGAACAGGTACAATTAGCGCAAGGCCTGGACTTTCTGTTCATGGCGGTGTCTGGCTGGGAGGCGAGTCCACGAGAGCCACCTGATGCAAGCCCGTTGTGTGAGCCTAGAGTGAACATGGATGGCTTTGCAGCGACTTGTTGTGACATGATGGACTTGAGGTTCCTTAACATAGATTGCGAAAGAGCCAAAGTGGTATTGTTCTTATAGGGATGTTTTTTCTTTTTTGGCAAGTGCCCGAACCGATGTCACTCTAATTTATCGTGCAACAAATTGAGACACTTTTTTCTGCTGCAGAATGATGAATTGCAGTTGAGATGAGGCGACTCTTCGCCAATTTGCTGGAGGATTTGTCTCAACTCGTTCCGTGGACTCGGGTCTTGTAGATTCTACACACCAGTTACGTCGTGGTAGTTTAGGACCCTGGCTGGTGGGGTATTGGACGAGGCTTTTCCTGGTGTAAGAAGAAATTCGGGCTTTCTAATTGGATACAGAGAAAAAACCTCGATAGGTGCTTGTAAGTTATATTACGGGTCGTCTCCACTGTTTTTCAGTGAGAGCTTGGTCTATCATAATGATTGGTGTCTGTTCGCTGTCTACCTGCTCTCTTCCCTTTCATTTTTTAAATCGGCCTATTTACTCTTTCTATGCAAATATATAATTTTATTGTATGTGAATACCATACACACATATATTAATATTATAATAATATTATTATTAATAATTCGTGTCAGTTTTGCAAAATATATGGGATGAGGTTTTCGTTTGTTACAATTAATTTTATGCAAAAGTAGAGCTATAAAAATTAACCAACATCAAATATGGCCGGCGGGCCTGGCATAACTAAATTGATTAATATATCATCTACAGAAACAAACACCCTTCTTTTGTCAGCTTATATGTAAACTTTATGATGACTTGAAATGAGGTTTCTTTGTTGACAGTTGCATCAAACTAATTTGTCAATTGTTTCTGGAGGAGTCGAGCAAGATCAACCCAATAAACCCAATAAGATTGGTGTTGTAAGTCGCGATTTGCTATATGGTAATAGTTTCCGTAAAATTCCATAACCGCCTTCCATGGTGTAATTCTGTAATTCAGTTACAGTATAATTTTTTACTTGATTTATAAGGACTTTGAGTCATATTTCCATGAAACAGTCTGAAAGGTGCAAATAAATTATTTTTTTTGTGCTTTTTTTTAGTTTTTTGTGGCTAGCGTTGTGTTTAGCAAGTATCAACATGTAATTTTACCAACTTCAGTATAGAAATTTTGGAAAATAGGAACTCAGAATTGATTTGTCAAAGGTTGACTCCTTGTTTTAAACGATGACCTTGCAGTATTTCAGATTCTTACTCCCTGTGTTTTGTCATGGTGTATCGTCATTCAGATGATGGCCCATCCTTTGCCTGGTGCTCTCCAACAGTGATAAACGATATACATAATTGAGAAGAAAGAAAACAGGATAATGTAGATCAATTATGATGACAATTTCTCGCTTTTTTGATATTGAAGAAAATAGCAGTTGTACGTGAATAAATATAAAATATGATAAAAATACTTGAAGGATATCGACACTCTAAGCTCTACAGGATTTAAAATATAAAACTGAATCTTAAAAGTGCAGCCAGTACTACATTTTGCATTTTGCTTTTAATTGTTCAAGGATATAAGAACAGTACTATGATCTAAATTATTGAGGTAGAAGCGTAGAAAGTTATGATTGAAGCAGATCGCACTTTACTTTTGAGCATTATCTCATAAGTTTTTTCAAAGGAAGCAGATAGAGAACAGAACAAAAGAAAATAGAGGACTACTGCCGTTGTTATAATCGAGAAGGTTAAGTGCATTATAGTGCTAAATTTTAGGAGGGAAAGGGGAGAGGATGGAGTAGCTGTAAAATATCCACATCTTACACAATTTAAGAATGCAATAATGTATTAAATCTTGACTGTATAACTTTATACCTAAAAGTTCGAGTTTCATGCAAATTTATGAACAACGTAAAACAATAAATAAGCTTTCAATTGAGAAACTTGTTCAATTGTCATTAAAGTAACGACTGAATCATCAAATTTGAACCACTCACCTTTACTATTCTTGATCACTGCAACATAATGACCAGTGTTAACTGAACCAATATGACAAATAATCCCAAATAGTTCATAGTTTAATCTTGGATCAATTTCATTGGGTTCATGAGATGTTGAAAATTCTGACATGTTTAAAAATGAAGGGAATTTTATAAAATTTTCTAATTTAACTGAAGAATTCGTATGTTCAAATCTTTTTAATTGAATTGCTAAAACATTTGGAAATTTTAAAATTGATAATTTTTTAGCAACTGATGTCTTTTGTTTACATTTTGAACAATTGTATTTGAAATCTAGTTTCTCATCTTGTGTGAAATGTCTAAAACAATCAATTAAATCATTTGAATTTTTGATACCCAATGAAAAATCAATAATTGGATCAATTGTATTAGTAACATTGCCACATTCTAAACAAGTAATCGAACTTTGTAAATCACTTGAAAATGTCTTATGAACAATACAAGAACATGAAGCTTCATTCTTGTGACCATGCTCTTGTTTAACTAAAAATGGGTTTTTGGATTTATCAGTTAAATCTTGATGTAATTGATTTACTAAGAATTGCCAGAATTCATGTGCATCTTGTTCAGAATAACCTGCCAATGATTTATTAATTTTCCATGCTGCATTCAATAATGACACCGGACCAAACCCTGAAGTTTTGCTAGATGTATAAAAACTTGTAAAGATTTCATCAATTGAACAAGTAATACAATCTGTTTTATCCTTAGGACAATACATATGTCCTTCACTCATGAAAAAATCTCTAATTATTGGATTATGAACAAATGTTTGAATAACACTACTCATGAAACATGTGGATCCCATATTGACAAACCCTCTTATCCCTGTTGTAGCTTTATACGATGATGGTTTTGAATACTGGTTGATTAAATCTATACCATAATCAACTGTAGTTGTTGGTAGAGTAGGAACTTCATGAGCTGTGAAGAAATGTTAGTAATTGTAACCATCTGTTGTATTAATAGATGCTTGAACATACAAATTTTCATATTATGTTGGCGAATTGCTTCTAATTGTGAATCATTTGTGTAATTGCCACATTTGAAGCAAAATAAATATCCTGTTTGACTATCAATCCCTAGAAAACATTGTTAATAACTCTGAAATTTCAAAAAAATACAAAATCAATCGATACTAACCAAATATATGACCTGCACTTTTTGCATGATTAATAAAATGACGATTTTTGAAACACCCAACATGAGGACATTGTAAGCAAATGTAGGTATTTCCAATATTAACGTAACAATCTTTACATTTTAAGACCTTTGATCTTAATTTCATCAACTTTGCCCTATCCAATGGTTTGTTCTTTGGATCTTTTGATTGAAATGTGGATAGACTGTAAGATGAAGTGTTTGTGAAATTTATAACTTTGACAGCCAACCCGTAATTTCTAAGAGCTGTGTCTTTTGCATTTGAGCGCAGGACTTGGGACAAGTGTGAGCATGGACTCAGCGTGATGTATTCGTTTGTGAACGTCGTAGGAGTTGGAACCGTAGAGGACACAGGTGTATCTGGAGTTTGTTGACGTGAAGATGACATGGTTTGAAGATGGTAAATAAAAGTCTTTATGAATGAAAAAAAAAGTGGATTGAAAATGAAAACAATCTGTAGGAGAGGAAAAAAGACACACAGGAGAGTCCAAGAACTGATTAATTGAGATTTTCTTGATCTTGATAACAGATCAACTAGATATCAAGCCTTTATAGAAGCGAGCAGAAGACTCCGAAACCAAGACTGGTGAATATTTGGCCTGTATTGATGTGAATTTTCCGCAAAGAAGGATTATAAGTCTCCTGTAAAGATTAATGCTAGAACGAGATTCGACCTGTGCAAAGACTAATGATCTTTTCGCAGTGAATTTGCGAGTCTCACTTCTTCGTTTTGCATTTCAACTCATCACTTTTTGCGAAAAGAACCACGATCTATGCGGCGCGTACCAGAAATAACAAGTGCACATCGCTCAGAACCATTTTCTTGAATTAACTAGGGATTATAGGCTATTTATTTTATGATTGTGAGCATTAATGTCATTTATGACAAATGTATAAAGTCATGTATCTACTTAACCCATAATTCCCATCGGTAACCGCAATAAATTCCTTTTTCATTGCGGTTTCTGGCTCTTGATCACAGATTTCACCAGGATCAAATTCGCGAATTTTCATCTTAGTTGATTTCTTGTCGAATTTCAAAAAAACCCCTAAGAAGAAGTTAGTAGTAAAGCCACGAAAGCAGACCGAGATGTCCTTCATTGGGATATATAAAGCGGTTTACAGCTACGAGCCGCAAGCCGACCAGGAATTGGCCATTGTGGAAGATGATATCTTGTATTTGCTTGAGAAATCGGATATTGATGACTGGTGGACGGTCAAGAAGAGAGTTGTTGGTGCTGATGTCGATGAGCCAGTAGGGTTGGTTCCTTCCAACTATATCGAGCCTGCTAATGTCATTGGATCCGCTGCTGCACTTTATGACTACGATAAACAGACTGATGAGGAGCTTTCTTTCAAAGAATTGGACCAGTTTGATGTTTATGACGATAAAGATCCAGATTGGATTCTAGTTAAGAAACAAAACCAAGAAGAATATGGGTTTGTTCCTTCAAACTATATTGAATTGAGAAAAGGTACAACTGCTACTACTACTGCTCCTGTGCCAGCTGCTATTTTACCTCCCCCATCTCATCCATCTTTAGCTACGTCTACTGTCACTGCTCCAGTAAACAACGATAGGGCCGAAGAAGATTATGCACCAGCTTTACCATCTGTTCCAAGACCTAATGATAGATATGATGAGGAAGAACAAGAGACTCTTCCACCTCCAAAACCTGCTAGACCAGGACAAGAATCTTCGTCAAGTAATCGTGGTTCTCGTCAATCATATGATTACAGTGATGAAGAGTATGAGACAAGAGCTCAACAAAAGCCACAGAGAAAACAAAGACAAAGACAGCAAGAAGAAGATGAAGATGGTGGCGAGTTATACACTTGGCAAGTCAGTGAAGTGGATGGTCGTAAGAAAAAGAAGGCCATGTTAGCAATTGGTAATAATACAATATATTTTTCACCAGATTCAGTTCATGGTAAATCTCCACAACAATGGAAAATTAAAGATTTATTATCCTTCAGTACTGAAAAGAAACATCTATTTTTTGAATTCAGAAATCCTTTATACTCTTTAGAAATCCATGCTGGTTCTAAAGATGTTGCAGCTCAAATTTCAACCATCGTTGGTGAATTGAAAGGTTCAGTTTCCAATTCAAGTTTGAAAGAAGTTAAAGATGCAACTTCAGGAAAAAGTAGTTCTAAAAAGAAAGGTAAAATCTTGTATAATTTTGAAGCTCAAGGTTCTGATGAATTAACAGTTTTTGAAGGTGATCATGTTTATATCATTAATGATAAAAAATCAAAAGATTGGTGGATGGTTGAACATGTTGATACTCACAAAACAGGTGTTGTTCCTGCTCAATTTGTTTCTCCAGTTAAAGATTCCAGTTCAAGCAGTTTTTCTTCAAAATTCAAAATATCAAGATCAAAATCAAAAGAAAATGTTAAATCAAAAGAATCAGCACCAAGTAAAAGATCTACAGATGTTACTGACGATGAACCTGCAAGATTAACAGGCCCAAAACCTTCTAGAGTTAGAACATGGCAAGATAGATCAGGTACTTTCAAAGTTGATGCTGAATTCTTAGGTGTTGTTGAAGGTAAAATCCATTTACATAAAACTAATGGTGTTAAAATTGCCGTTGCAGCTCCAAAGTTATCATTGGTTGATTTAGAATACGTTGAAAGAGTTACTGGCATGTCATTAGAATCATACAAGAGTAAATCTTCATCTTCTAGAACTAGAGCTGCTGATCAAGACAGAGAAAGAAGTGAAAGAAAAGAAAGAGAACGTAAAAGACGTGAAAGAGATCAAAAGGAACGCGAAAGAGATCAAAGAGAACGTGAAGAGGATGAAAGAGAACGTGAAAGAGAACGTGCTAGATGGGATAAAGCTAGAGAAAAGGAATATAGAGAACGTGAAAGAGAAAGAGCTGAACGCGAAAGAGATAGAAGCGAAAGAGAACTTGAAAGGGAAGAAAGAGAAAGATTAAGACAAGATTTGGATGAAGCTAAACAAATGGCAGCTGAAGCTAAAAGAGCAGCTAGTACTGATATTCCATCTCAACCTTCAAGACCAAGTTCAACTCAAGTTTCAGGTAAACCAAAAGAATCTTATGATTGGTTTGAATTTTTCCTTGAAGCTGGCGTTGATGTTAATCAATGTCAAAGATACAGTTCCAACTTTGTTAAAGAAGAAATTGATCCAAATATTCTAGAGAGTATTGATTCAAGTGTTTTAAGAACTTTAGGTTTGAAAGAAGGTGATATTATCAGAGTCAGTAGATATATTGATGCAAAATACAATCGTCAACCTAAAGAAATTTCTAATGGTGGTTTATTCTCGGAACCTTCAGGTGCGCTTAAAGTTAACCGTACTGGTTCTTCTAATCAAGTTGGTACTGCTTTTCCAAAAGCTACTTCTGCTGAACCAAAACTAGACGATGATGCCTGGACTGTTAAACCAGCTGCAAACACAGAATCGAATAATCTTGCTCCTCCAAATGGTAAATTGACTCAACAATTCACTGGTTCAATGCAAGATTTAGTTAACTTGAAACCATTACAACCAAATACGACTTCTTCATCTGTTAAATCCAACGTTCAAACTTATGCTCCAACTCCTTCATCCAAAGTTTTAGAACCAACTAAAGCCGTCCAACCTATCGCTTCATCAGTTGCACCACAAAAAACTGGTCAAATTACAGCTCAACCAACTGGTCTTGTCCCATTAGATCCATTCAAGACTGGTGGTGGTAACATTTTACCTTTATCAACTGGTGGTGCCTTTGTTTATTTACCAATTCAGCAAACTGGTGCTATTGCTTTACAACCAACTGGATTAATTCCATTACAAAAAACTGGACAAGGTGCTCTACCATTTCAAACTACTGGATTGGTCCCATTACAGAAAACTGGTGGTCTTGCTTCTACTACTTTACCGATTGGTGGTTTACCAACTTTTGGCACTGTTTATCAACAACCTCTTTTAACAGGTGGATTACCACAAACTACATTTGGTCAATTACCATTACAAAAGACAGGCCCAATGATGAATCCAGCTTTGACAGGTGGCTTAACTGTTCAACAGCCAATGATGAATCCAGCTTTGACTAGTGGACTACCTCTAAATGGTCAACAAACGTTTGGTTTCAATCAACAACCAACATTCAATTCTACATTACCAATGGGCGCCACTACATTCAACCAACCAGCTAACACATTCAATGGAGGATTACCTCAAACTTCATTTGGTAATGGTCTTAACTCATTTCCAACTACCTCATTCAATGCCAATCCAATGCTTTCTCATCAACCTACACAATTCAACAACTTACAGCAAACTACAACTGGATTCCAACCACAACAACAATTTGGTTTCAACAATCAATTGAATCAAATGCAAAACCAATTCCAAACTACATCTATATCATCACCACCTACATTCAACAACGCTCAACAACAAACACCTTTTGTCAATCAATTCGAACAACAACAGCAACAACCATTTGGTGGTAATCAATTCGGTGCTAACCAGTTTGGACAACAAACACAACCACAGCCTACTTTTGGTGGATTCGGTAAGACTACTACACCACAACCACTAGAAGCACAACCTACAGGATTTGGATTTGGTAATAATCCATCACAAGGACAAGGCCAGCAAAGGGCCAACCTAGCAAACGCATCTGCAGACAATCCATTTGGGTTTTAGGCTAGACAAAAGATAACAACTACAAAGGTGTGTTTTTGTATATAGAAACACCCAATATATCATTGTACAATAGACACTCATATCTGTATTATCTCCATTAATATTAATATTAATGCCGTAAGATTCTGGAGATAGCGAGCGAACTTGGATTTAAGTCTGTTTTGGACATCGGTGACAGATTCTAATTGTGGAAAAAATTGAAATTTGACAGTCAATGCCGAACCGGACTGCCTAATCGGGAATCAAAGCCGAAACACCGTAATTTACCGTCTATATCCGGGCGAAAAGTGTCTGCCTAGCTCTAGACAGAAGTTCGTCCATTCTCTGTGCCCGGTTTTGCAGATCCAGGCAGAGTGAATCAAATCAGACACTATTACTCATTTTCTCTCGTTTCGGAAACTTTCATCTACTCGAAAAAAAAAATGAGTGTATAAAGTGAACCAAAAGCCCACCCTTGAAGCAGGTGAATAACTTCTCTCTTATTATCATTTCTTCATATCGAAAATGACAGGCCCAAAAGATTTCTCTCATTTACTATCAGAAGAAGCCAAATCAAGAAACGTTTCTCCATTGAAGAGTGCTTTTAAATATCTCGCTGATCCAAACGTTGTCTTCTTAGGTGGTGGTTTACCTTTAGCTGATTACTTTCCATGGACCAAAGTCACTGCTGAATCTCCAGCTGCTCCTTTCCCAAACGGTATTGGTGCTTATCCAAAAGAAGGTGAAGCCGTCATTACTGAAATTCACAGAGATGCTAAATCAACGGTCAACAGACCAGATGACATTCCATTGTCTAGATCATTACAGTACGGTTACACTGAAGGTCAACCAGAATTAATCAAATTTGCTATTGAACACACCAAATTGATCCATAAAATTCCTTACGAAGGCTGGACCGCTATTTCTACCGTTGGTAACACTGAAGCTTGGGATTCCGTGTTGAGAACTTTCACTACCAGAGGTGACACTATTCTTACAGAAGGTTTCACTTTCAGTTCTGCTTTAGAAACCTCTAACAGTTTGGGTGTTACTAACTACCCAGTTCCAGTCGATGACTTTGGTATTATTCCAGAAAAATTAGAATCAATCTTACAAAACTGGGTTGGTCCAAAACCAAAATTATTATACACAATTCCAACTGGTCAAAATCCAACTGGTTCTTCATTAAGCAAAGAGAGAAGAGAAGCCATTTATAAAACCGCCCAAGAACATGGACTCTTGATCATTGAAGATGAACCATATTACTTCTTACAAATGGAAGAATACACCAAGGATGTTTCTCAAAGAAACACCGAACGTAACAATGATCATCAAAAATTCATTGATGGTTTAGTCACTTCTTTCATCTCTCTTGATGTTGATGGTAGAGTCTTGAGATTAGATTCCTTCTCTAAAGTTTTAGCTCCAGGTACCCGTTTTGGTTGGATTGTTGGTCAAGAAAAATTGTTGGAAAGAATTGTTAGACTACACGAAGTTTCAGTGCAAAACCCTGCTGGTTTCACCCAATCATTGATCAATGGTCTTTTACAAAGATGGGGTCAAGCTGGTTACATTGATTGGTTAATCGGCTTACGTGCTGAATACTCCTTAAGACGTGACGTTGCCATTGATTCCGTTGAGAAATACTTCCCTAAAGAAGTTTCATTTTACAACCCACCAGTTGCCGGTATGTTCTTCACTGTTCAATTCGATGCTGCTAAACATCCAAAATTCGAAGAGTTTGGTAGAGATGCAACTAAGGTTGAAGCTGCTTTATTCGATGAAGCTATCAAACAAGGTGCTTTGATGATTCCAGGTTCTTGGTTCAAAGTTACTGGTCAAACCAACCCTCCCCAACCAGAATTGCCATCTGATAAATCCTCTGAAAACCACATCTTCTTCAGAGGTACTTATGCTGCTGTTCCATTGGATGCCCTTGAAGATGGTTTAGCTAAATTCGCCAAAGCCGTCAAAGTAGAATTTGGTTTGTAATTATAAAAATTTAACACAACATGTTAAACTCATATACTTTCACTTCTTCTAAACACGCATCTATTATGAACAAATGTATTATTTTTCTAATTTGTAGATTTATCCATATTGGAAAATTTCCATCGCGTAAACAAAAAATCAACAAAACACAAAAACAAAGATATACAGTTGATTCGAAAACAAAGCGCAGTGGACAATGGAGCTGCCCTGTGTCACGCTTCCGGGTCTTGAATTCGACTGTGAAGTTGATGGAGACACTAATGGAGACACTAAATCCATGTTACGCATTTCAACTTCCCCTTCTAATGAAACGCTGATCATCAACCAGAGATCAGTCTACTGGTACAAAGGAAACATCATTTCAAGAAAACTTTTGTACGATTCTGAGGTCACCAATGCATTCTTCTCTTCATTCAATGGGGAAGAGACGACGTTGATTGTCATCTTGACTGACTCCACCCATATTTATTACAGAGATGGTCGTTCTTATGTCTCTAGTTTCCCGTTCAAGATCAAGAACGCCTTACAATATGAGAATGGGGTAATCATAGAGAAAGAATCAGGATCCAATAATGTTCAATTCTTAACTATTACTGAACCAATGAAGGAACTCGGATCAATTGTCTCATCGTCTACTTCGTCAATATCACCAAATGAAAGTTTAGTTTATTTTCCAGAGACTTCAAATAGTTCAATTGCTGTCACATTCAATGAGCTTGAAAACTCGATAAGTTTATACCATACCAGATTCATGAATCGCTCCAACAATGCATCGTTAAGTGGGTCAATCCATAGAAAACAATCCGCTCATAATAGAAGAGCATCGCTAGCGACCACTAACAATAATAATGGAAATGGAAGCTATGGTAAAGACATTGTTGATAACAACGAAGACGAATTATTCATTGATAAAAAAAGATCAGTTTCACATTCAGAAGTAATGTCGATTGATAGAATGGCTTCATACGATTTCAATTCCAACAAATATAGTCAAACTATTAGCACACCATCTAGTTTAGATTCAACAAATTTGAGAAAAGATGCTACTTTGACTAGATTTGAAAACATCAAACTCAACAAGCACAACATTTACAAAGATCTAAAAGTTAAATCTCTAAGTGCTGGAAACAACGAAGCAATCATTCTAAAGAATTTGAGAACGAATTTATTTGAAATTCTAATATTTTCAAAATCTGGGGTTGGTCGCTTCAATACACCTCAATTCACAGCGTCATTTAATGTCAGTGACAAGTTCCTAGATTTTGCTATGTGTCATGAGCTACCAGGATTTATGCTCATGATTTCAAAACATAACAAATTTGTTCTATACAACCCATTTAACGGAATTACTTCTTCAACTTATCAGCCAATTGATAGAGTTATTCACATTTACGATACCATAGGATCTCAATTGATAGTGAGAAACCAATTGGATCAGATACAAAGCTATCAATTGATTATGAGTCCAAAGAGTGAAATAGTTGACAAAATTCTATCCTCTTTCAAACTTTTGGTTAGCTCAAATACTTACGACTATATTAGGCTCCTTTGGTATAATGCATTTTCATTGATTCATGAGGATTGGGATGCTCTTGTGCTGACTATTTTAGTCATAGTCCTACCTTTTGCTGTGGATACCTCAACTATAGAAAACAAAAACCTCGTGTCGTCATTATTAACTCATGTTGGTGACTTGCAATTGAGAGCACTTGAAGATAATTTTCAATTACATGAAATGGCACCAAACTTTATATTAGCATTGCATTTAATCAGAGAAGAATACAAACTAAACGTGCTTCAATCCCATTTTGTTGAAGATTTAGGTCAATTATTGGCTCAGCTAACGTTTTGGATGAGCTGGGGTGAAAACTGGTACAGTTATTATGGTTTCAAGTATCAAGATCTCAACAATAACATCACATTTCCAACTTTACAAATTCTTGATAGTCCTCCAAATATAATTGAGTCTTTGTGTTCATTATTTGAAACAAGTATTGTCCCATATTGTACCTTTTCCAGATTAACACAAGAATCAGAAAAGATCGATGAATTAATTACACCAAGATCATTCTATGTGCTAAGATTATTTGAAGCCATTGTATCATCTGAATTTTCTTCAAGTGATGTTGTGAATATGGTCATTGAGTTTAACATCACTCAGTCAAAAATAGAAACCTATCCAATTGGTATTGTAATTCCAATCAAGGAAGCCATTTCATACGTTAAGAAAAACCTCACTAGTTTGAATCAAGATACATCAAAGTTTGAACTTGTTGATAGAAAAGATTTACAAAAGTTAGGATCAGCAGAAAATGTTCAATCATCATCAGGATTGACTCAGAAACATCAATTAAAAGATATTCATCAAATTATAACGGCAATTCATGATCCACCCGAACCATTGGCACCAATAGAAACAGATCGTTTTAACATTACTAAGTTAATATTCTCTGAAGATAGAAGATTTTACGAAATATCAAAGATATTGCAAACATTTCAAAACCAAATATTTTTCACTGAAGAGTTAGCATCTTTGCCTGAAGAAGAAGCACTAAAAAAGCAAAAAGAACTTGCCTCATTAGTTGCACTTCGAACACTGACTATTCCATTAGGTAGGTCAATGTTGTTTTTCTCAAGCAAGATTCCATTAGCAACTGAAAGGTTTCCAGATCCTAAGTTGAATTTTAATGCCCTAATACAACCAGACAATGTCACCATTTCACTTGAAAGATCAAATATTAACTCAAATGCTTTACAATGGGGTTATTTTCATAATGGTGCTTCCAATGGTTTAACAATTTCCAGAGATTCCAAAGGTATTTCTGGTAGTTGGATTATTTTCAATAAGCCAGAACAATTAACTGCACAACATGGTGGTTTCTTATTGGGTTTAGGATTAAATGGCCATTTAAAATCATTAGAAGAGTGGAATATCTATAATTATCTTGGTCCTAAGCATTTCTTTACAAGTATTGGATTATTACTAGGTATGAGTGCAAGTTTAAGGGGTACAATGGATGTCAAGTTGACCAAAGTTTTAAGTGTGCACGTCATTGCTCTTCTTCCTCATGGAGCTAGTGACTTAATTATATCAACAAAAGTGCAAGCTGCAGGTTTGATTGGTATTGGTTTATTATATTTGGAAAGCCAGCATAGAAGAATGAGTGAAATCTTGTTATCTCAGATAAATGCGAATGTGATTGTTGAAGAAAAAGAACTTGGCGATGAAAGTTATAGATTATCTGCTGGTATTGGTCTAGGATATATTAATTTAGGCAAAGGTGATGAGTTAAGAGGTTTGCACGACACCCATGCTATTGATAAGTTGATATCAATTGCTACATTAATGAAAGATGTTCAAACTGAAAAAGGTTATGATAAGTCAATGGCTGGTGCTATTATTGCTTTGGCATTTATTTACCTCAAGACAAACAATGATGTTATTGCTAAAAAATTGGAGATCCCTGAAAATCCTCATTTGCTGGATTACATTAGACCTGATTTATTACTCCTAAGATCTTTAGGAAAAAACTTGATCTTATGGGATAGCATTAACAGCACAGAGTTATGGGTTGAATCACAAATATCACCAAGCCTAAGGGTTCACTCCGAAAGTGATAGTGAAATATTCACTGCTAATTATTACTATGTTCTTTCTGGTACATGCTTATCTATTGGTCTCAAGTATGCATCATCACAGGATCTTGAAGCAAAGAGGACTATCATCAATTACTATGATCATGTTACTGAACTATTGAACAAGATTGCGAATTCAAGTGGTTATTCTCCAAGATTGATCAATCAATATTTAAGTAGTTGTCAAACTATTTTAGCTGTCTCTGTATCATTAATAATGTCAGGGTCTGGTGATTTAGATGTTTTCAGAAGATTAAGAATTTTGCATGGTACATTGAATCCTAATAATAAAGATGAAATTTATGGTAAACTAATGACAGTTAACATGGCTCTAGGATTTTTATTCTTAGGTGGTGGTCAATATGCTTTTGTCACCTCTTCTAATTTTGCAGTTGCTGCTTTGGTTACATCTCTATATCCATTGTTCCCAAAAATTGAAAGCATTGAACCTGATGTCCATTTACAGGCATTGAGACATTTCTGGTCATTATCTGTTGAACCACGTTGTTTAGTGGTTCGTGATGTTGAAACAAATAAACCTATTAAGACTGAAGTTACTGTTGATTATGTCAATGGTGAATCTGATATTTTCCAAGCTCCATGTTTGTTACCTCCACTGAATACCATCAAAAGAATAGTTTCAGAAACTGAAGAGAATTTCAAATTGGAAATTGACAACATTTCTGATTTTAAAGGTAAATTGAATCTATATGTTTACAAGAGAAAAAGGGTAGAAGTTTTAAGACAATCAATAAAGCTGATCATTGAAGAAATTAATTCTAAGTTTGATGAAGACTCACTGAACAAAACCGATACAATAGTCGATTTGCAGTTGTTTCAGGACATGAAGAAAATTGATGTTTTGAAACTATTGAATGATGAACCAAATGCAGGATTTAAACCTAATATAGTCGACAGACAGATTGAATTGAACCAAATTGTTGGTTCACCTTCAAACATATCTGAATTATGGAACCTGAAGTTGATTTTCGCTTTTTATGACAAATTATTGACAGAGAGTGATGCATACTACTTGACTTTAGAGTATGTTGATATCCTTAAGAACAAATTGATGGCTCAAAGGAGATCATTGTCCAAATGAAATGCATGATTGCAATTAGTTTACTAGAATCTGTAGTTTTTTCGGTTCGGCCACATTTTACTTTCTTTATTGGTTTCATAACAAACATGATGAACTTCCCTCTCAAAGGATACAAGCCAACAATGCACATCCTAAAGCTCCCATGGCTGAATCACAATGGTAAGTTGAATACTTGAGTATCACGGTAGTGTTAGTTTGAATAGCTTGCTAACGTATATCAGAGGAGAACCGAAAACATGAGGTTTATTCATTGAGTGTCAGTCCAGATGGTTCAAGGTTGGCCTCAGGAGGGCTAGATGGAAAAGTGAGGATCTGGTCAGTAGCTGATATACTGAGGTTTAAAGACGAAACACAAAAGAAGGACGGGCATTGTAGACCACTGTGTTCTATGGCACGTCACAATGGTGCTGTTACATGTGTTAAGTTTTCACCAGATGGTAGATTCCTAGCTAGTGGATCTGATGACAAAGTACTTTTGATCTGGGAGAAAGATGAAGAGTTGAGACCTTCTTTTGGGGAGCAGAATTTGGAGCACTGGACGGTGACGAAGAGAGTTGTTGCACATGATAATGATATTCAAGACATCGCATGGGCTCCAGATTCTTCAATTTTGGTTTCTGTTGGTTTGGATAGATCAGTTATCATTTACAGTGGTTCAACGTTTGAAAAATTGAAACGATTCGATGTCCATCAGTCTACTGTTAAAGGTGTTGTGTTTGATCCGGCAAATAAGTATTTCGCTACTGCCTCTGATGATAGATCAATCAGAATCTTCAGATATCATAAGGGTTCTGAATTGTCATTTTCCATTGAAAGAACAATTCTGGCACCATTCAAGAAATCACCATTGACTACATACTTTAGAAGATTATCATGGTCACCTGATGGGCAACATATTGCTGCACCAAATGCCACGAATGGTCCTGTGACTTCTGTCGCCATTATCAATAGAGGTAATTGGGGATCAGATTTTAGCTTGATTGGACATGAAACTCCGTGTGAAGTTGCAAGCTTTAGTCCAGCGTTGTATGAGGTGGGGGATGGTGAAAATAAAGGTATATCATCTGTTGTTGCAACTGGTGGCCAGGACAAGAATTTGGTCGTTTGGAATAATGTTTCACCAAGTCCTTTAGCTATTTTCGAAGATATGACTTACAAGACAATAACGGACTTGACATGGACTCCAGATGGACAAACCTTGTTCTGTAGTTCACTTGATGGTACTATATCAGTGATTAGCTTCGAAAAGAATGAATTAGGTATTTCAATTTCACCAGAAAGAAACGATGAGTTATTGAATAAATATGGTGTTGATAAAGATAGTTTAGTATTCCCAGAATGTACTGAACAATTGATATTAGAAGATAAGGCTGCTGAATTTCACAAGTCATTGAATGATAAACACTTGGATAGATTATTGACCATGGATAAGGCTCCAATCAAGAAACCTGAACCAAGTATTTTCGAGCCAGCAAAAATCATCCCTGTTAAAAGAGCAGCAACAGCAATTGTCAAGCCAACTGAAAATTCACAACCCAAATCTACGAACTCAACAAAGGTTCAACCAAAATTGAATAAAATTCAAATACGAAATGGTAAGAAACGGGTCATACCGACACTTCTATCTACTACATACCATTCCTCAACTAATAATAAATTTAAAACCATTGCCGTTACAAAGACCAAAGAAGAAGTCAAGGAGTTAACACAAGGCCTGTCCAAAATATCGAAGACTCCATATGAAATACCGCGGTTTGGAGTTCAGACTTCCATTCATGGTTATCACATTAAGAAAACTTCACCAGAGGAGGAAGAAGATGAGAATGATGAATTGGATTATTATGACGAAAGCGAAGAAGAAGAAGAGAACGAGACTATTAGCTCACTTCTCAACAAAAGAAGAAGAAAACAGACTGATAAGAGACTGGTTACATTACACCCTGAGCTGAACAATGACTCAATTCTAATGACAAAGACTACAAAGAGTAAACTTAATGATGATTTACAAATATTAGAAGTCTTAAATTTCTATACTTATGACGATGAAGAAGACGAAGATGTGACTATTATTAGAGGATACTTGAACCAAGAGTTGAGTTTTGAAACATTCGTTGAAGATACAATTTTAACAGTTGCTGGTACATTTGACAAGTACTGGGCATTAGCTACTAACTCTGCTGCTTTGGTTATTCTTTCACTAAATGGCCGAGTTCTTTATCCAAGAATAGAACTAGGGTTTAATGTGAGTTTTATGGTTGCAAAGGATAACATTCTTTTAATTGTTACTGATGATTTTATGATACACGTTTTTGATTTAGTGAATTTTAAAAAAATAGTTAGAGGGGTCTCTTTAGCTTCAATTTTGAATTATGAAAAACCAGTCAGTGAGAAATCTGTTGTTTTAAAATCAACAATACTTGACGTTGAGTTAATCAATGACAATGTTTTAGTCACTTTAGAAAACCAAGAGATTTACATGTATGATAATTCTTTAAAGGTTTGGACAAAACTTATCGATAATTACTACAGATCCTACAACCAGTTCAAGCATATTTATGTTGACGAAGATAGCTTTGATAAGAACACTTCTGAAGATGATGAAGCAAACATTGAAAAATATGTCAAACAACTGGTCTTTTTGGAGAATTATGAAACTTCTATGGAGACTCTTCAAATTAAAAAGTATGAGGATGTTACGAAAGCTTTCGCAATCCATAGAAATAATCCCTTATATTCTGAAGTAAGACGTTAAACTACATAAAAATTAACGATAATAATGATTATAATTTATAACACTGTTTGTACAGATTGTTTCAGCATCTCTTTCAAGTCCTTAGCTGGTAAAGCCGTACCATTTGTATTTTTACCACATATAGTACATTTTGGATTCTTTTTGTTTCTATTCAAAAAGCATAATTCGCAAAAATAATGATCACACAGCGTTTTTATTGGATTTTTATAATCTTCTTTACATATCACACATTTAAAAGGTATATCCTTTAATTTGTTTTCTAATTTCTGTTGTTTTGCTTTTGATTCTAGATCCCATTCTTTATTCAACTTCCAACCTGCTTTGAAATCATCTCTTGCATGTAAGAATTTACAACTGTCACCATACCCACAGAACCCCGTTTGCTTGTAATCTTTACAGACATCTCTTTGAAAGTCAAATATAGTAGTACTTCTAACATTAGACGCCTGTTTTTTTGGACCTTTCTTGTCCATATTTGATTTTGGTTTGATAAACTTTGTGTAATTAGATTTGCCTTTATAAGTTCCATCATCGTCTTGCTCTTCTTCATTTTCATCTGTTTTCTTCTTTCGATCTAGATCAATTATTTCTTGGTTAAGTGTATCTACTTTAGTGGCATCATCATTCTTTGTTAAAGTTGCTTTGTCAGTGGATTCTGACTCTTTTGGCACCAGTTTAGTTTCCTCATTATTAATCACAGCCTTTTGCTTCTTCACTATTATTTCCCTTTCAACATCTGAGCTGTCGCTATCTGAGATCTTCCTGGTTACTAATCTCTTCTGGCCTTTGACAGAACGCCTTTTAAACATCTCAGAAGCTAGTATAACATCAACAAGTGATTTCAAAAAGAACAAAAACAGTTAATAATTTAATTCGAAATTATACAATGCGTTGCGTGCGATGGGCTCATCGGCTGTTTTTGGGAAATTCGGGAACTTTGCGACCGGAACTTGAACCATTCATATAAATGCAATTAGCACAAAAGGGTAAAAGCAAATCCAAAAGAATTGCAAAGATTTATCCAACAGAATGTCTTCAGGTTCTGCACCAGAAGAGGTCCAGGAGACCAGAGCAGAGTTCACAGGCAGAAGTGTTCTTTTAGGAGACAGAATTGGAGGGGCATTGAAAGCAGATAGTTCGCCATTGTTATCCTCAACTCCATTAACAGTGTCAAAAGTTCTAGTGAAATCATACCCATATTTCGTGATAATTGACAAAATATTGAGTGTTGTGACATGGACTGATAACGATTCATGGCTGAGTATGCTTGTTGTTGCTCTGTATGTTACGTTTGTGCTCTACTTTGAATGGATTGTGACGTATTTAGGCCACTTGTTACCAGTTGCTGTGCTGGTTGCTTATTCTTTATTAAGTAAACATGTTGAAGAGAAAATCACCAATAACCCTACACTAGATGACATTGTGCATCTTTTGACAGAACTAAGCGTTAAAGCTGATGTATTTTTGAATCCAATTACTTCGTTAGCATTGACCTCATATGATATTAAAAGAATTTTGTTTACAACAGTATTTCTATCACCATTATACGTCTCAATCATGTATTTCATATTTTCACCAAGAGGTTTTGTTTTAATCTCTGGGGTATATGTTTTGACCTATCATTCATCCTTTTTGAAAGTTACAAGAAAGTTGCTATGGAGAATTAGATTAGTTAGATTACTATCATTTTACTTGACAGGTTTAGATTTTGGTGGAATCAATATCAATAGAGTATCTGGTATATTTGCAGCTGTCAAGAGAGTAAATGAAAAAGTTGGCATTCAGAATAGTAAAGATGGCAAACCTATTGTTTTCACTTACGTTTTGTATGAAAATCAACGTCGTTGGTTAGGTATTGGTTGGACCTTGAATTTATTAAGTTATGAAAGAACTGCATGGACAGATGAATTTTTAAACGAAAGTTCACCAACTGATCAATTTAAACTACCTGAAACAGACGAGGGCTCTAACTTGGTCTGGAAGTGGGTCGATAAGACTTGGAGATTAGATTTAACTAATGATGGAGCAATTCAATTACCAAGCTCAAGATCTAAAACTACTGCTAATCCTTCTAATGATGATGGCTTTATCTATTATGATAATACTTGGAAGAAACCAACAACTGAAGATTCATTTTCTAAATATACCAGAAGAAGAAGATGGATAAGAACTGCTGAGTTAGTTCCAATCAATTCCAAGAATACCAATGCCAATACTAATACTGCTAATATTTCCTCAACTTCAAAAACCAGCTCAAAATCACAAACCTCATCATCTGCAATAGTAATCGAAAGTGATATTACACCAATAACAGAAGTTCAAAATGTTCAAGCTAGTGGAGTTACAAAAGAGAATGAAGGAGAAACAGAAACAAGTACACCAAGACAAAGGAAAAGTTTACGATTTGACGAACAACCAAATATTTTAAACTCTGTTAAAGAGTTGGAGAAAAAGAACAGAAGAATATCTTTTGGTGAAACAAAAGAGATAATAGCAAGTTCTGTAATTTCAGATGAAAAGATCACTGATAAGAGAACAGATTGAATGAAAGAATTTATAGGAGTATAAATATACATAACTAATCAACTATCGAATTAATATCTTCTGATATATGTATCAATTTGATAGTAATGATCTGTCACAGTATATATCTTTTTCAAAACAATTCATCATATATCACCTACAATGATAAAAGCTCAGTTTCAGCTATAAAACAAACCCGTTTATCCCATTAAAAGTATACATTAAAAACTTATGCAAAAGAATAGAACTTATCAACTTGAATTAAATAACCATTCTTCGTTTCTTTAATATTTATGAATCAGAAACCCATTTAGATTTCAGTAACTTCTAAGGTGGATGGTAAAGCTTGTTTCAATTTGTTGGCTTTTTCAGCATCAACAACGGATAAAGTGTATAAGTATTTGGTACCTCTGATTTTGAATTTGGATTCCTTAACAACTTTACCTTTGGCGTTAAGTTTTTTGTTGATTTTGATAGTAGCGGATTTGATATCAGCTCTTCTAGTTAATTCAATGAATTTTTTGATGTCTTTGATTTCTCTAGCCATTGTATATAGATTGTCTTAATAGAGTCTGCAACTGTTTGATGTTTAATTCTTCAACTTTTCAGTTTTTTTTTCCACTTCTTGAAAGATAGATGTGTGGGTGTTTCTGCACTTTTTTTTTCGCAGTCACAAACTACAAGAGTTCGCGAATTTATTTTTGTGTCAAATTTGTTTATTTACGTTTAGGTTCATTCACTATGTAAACAGCAAGCTCAGATAACATCTTCCATTTCGATGTCATCTTCGTTCTCGTCATTTTCGTCGTCTTCATCGTTATTGTTGTCGTCGTTGATACTGAGCTCGCCCAATTTGGCTGATCTTTCCTGGTCTTTGAGCTCTTTGTATTCTCTCTTCAAGGCGTATCTTAGTGCGTATGGACCTTTCTTGATTAGTATGGCAATCTGTTCCAAAGTTTCTTTTAGGTATACTTCTGGTTGTTTTGTTCTTTCCTTGATACCTTTCAATGACCAGTAATCGTATTCGTCGAACAGTTTGAATAACAAATCGAATAGGTCCTTTTGTGGCATTCTGATTGCACGACCTTCTGATTTGTTCTTAACAATTTGGGTTTTCAAGAATGATGAATTATCAGTTTTCAATGTTAAACCAGTGTTGGAGAATGTGACACCTGATTTCTCATTCAATAACGTAACTGTTGGTCTTGGTTCTTCTTTAATCAATCTCTTACGTGCTTCGATTATCTTACCGTAATTTGGATCATCTATAGATGGAACAGCAAGACATTCATGGACGATTTTACCTAATATTGATGTTTTCTTAGGAATTGTCTTGACAAATGGAATCAGTCTTTGAGATCCATCTCTGTTCTTGAATTTATTGAATCTCTTCTTCTTCTTGATACCATTGTTATTATTATTTTCGTTTCGTTGTTGATAATTCCCATGCAGAGTAAATGATGTAGAGGTTGAAGATGTTGATGCTAATGTTGATGGTGGGACTGGAGTGGAGCTATTGCTGCTGCTGTTGCCATTTTCTTTACCACTTTCAGTATCACTATCGTCAACTTTATTGTTGAAATCTAATTCTGTCTTCTCTAATTCATTATCATTGAAATTCGTTAGGTTTTCTTCAGTGAAAACATATTGATTCTGAACCACATCTTTTGTTAACTGAAGTTCGTAATCATGAGGAATATCATCAAATGCCATTTTGGGATCTTCATTTAATTGCATTCTCATTTTTGGTTTTCTTGAACCATCAGTGATACTTTCAACTTTGATGTTACCTATCTCTTGTCCTTGTAAATTAGATCTATCTCTCAACTTTGATGACAAGAACCTAGGTAGTCTAACTAACCAGATCTTTTGATTGATATTGGTTAAATTTAAATCCAATGATTCTTTATTGCTTATTGATACATCATTAGCATCAACGACTTCAGCATTATCGGAAAGATACACTTCATCTTCACTGTCTGCTTCCTGTTGCCTGGTAAGGATCTCTAGTTCCTTGGATAGCTGATCATCAGCCTGTGCTTGCTGTTTTTCCTGTTGTACTTGTGACATTTTCTGTATGTTGGACCTAAAACCCGAATGCGCGGATCTGAGAGTCAATTGAGTGAGTGTAACAGCTGAAACGAGTTGGATTATTGAAAAGGATGAACAACTGGCAACAAAATTGTCCTTTTAATGTTGTTTTGTGCCGTTGAAGTTCGTTCAGAATAGTTTGTGTTTGATAATGTTGATTTTGTTTTTCTCGAATTTTTCAATTGAAAACAAAGACAACTATAACTACAAAACACTTGATACTTGATTATTTCATAGAGTCAGAGTTCAAGAACTACTAAATGAATATGAGCACTAGTAGAAAGCACAAGTTGGAATCACTGGAAAAAGAAACCAGCTCGAAAGAGCCAAAACTAGAGAAAGTAGAGATCAAAGATGAGAAATACAAAGATGAATTAGTTGAGGTACCCAATGAGCAAATCATATATTTGGAAGAGATAGGGAAATATCAGGACACACAGGAGATTTGTATGCGTGCTAATAGATGGATTAAAACTATTCTCAATAAATGGAAAAGTTCAATTGATGATAAAACTAAAGAAGATGAGAAATTATTGATAGAGACTAAGAAAAATTTATTCCCAATATTGGTTAAACTAAGGAAAAATACCATTGAATCCAATCAACTAACTTCGATATTGACTATTTTTTATCACTTGCAACGTAAAGAGTATTTAAAAGCCAATGAAAGTTACATGAAGTTGAGTATTGGTAACACAGCATGGCCTATTGGTGTTATCAATGTTAGTATCCATGCAAGATCATCACAATTTAAAACTGGTCAAAGTGGTGCAAATATAATGATTGATGAAGTTACGAGAAAATGGATCACTGCGTTGAAAAGATTAATCACCTTTATGGAAAAGCAAAACTACTGAAAGAGGATATTAAAGAATTAATGAATGGAAACAATTATTGTTTCAGTCTGTTCTTGTATCATTAAACATTAAGTATATATAGATCGTTAAAGGTAGTCTTTTTGTTAAGCTTGCGGCTCTAAACTGTTCAGTTTATTCATGTCTAATTCATATTGAGGTGTAGTTATGATACTATCAACACCTAAAACTTCACCCCATTCCATCAATTGAAAGATTAGAGACATGTTTGGAGTAATATCAGGAGCTTGAGCTTTCAACAAATTGTAAGAGTCGTTCAAATTCAGATGCCTTAGTTTCATTAAGAATGCAACAATCAATGAAGCAGATCTACTGACACCACATTGGCAGTGAATCAAGATTTTTTCTCCTTTGCCTAATGACGCAGATATTAGATTTGTTAAAAAGGGCAATTCATTGCAGATTTTAGATGTGTGAGTCCATGGAACGTAATAATATTGTAAATTTTTACCTTCTGATGATGAAATGGCATGAGTCAAATGAAGAATGTTGTCCGTGATATTTTTAAGAGAGTTGGTGAGTTGTGATGAGGTTAAGAATGGTGGTGTTAATTCTTTAGCAACGTTAATCACAACGTCAAAATTTTCGATTTCTTTCAATGTAGGTTCTGAATAAAGGTATAAATATGGATCATAAACACATTTTGGACCATCTGGATAAGAATTTAATTTTGAGTTATCACCATCGTCAGAGATGTTAATATTTGATAAGTTTTGAATTAAAGTCTGAGTTTTCAAATCACCATTGGTATAACCTTTGAGTGTTGCATTTGAAGAAGAGGAAGAGCTTAACTGTTTTGTTAACTGTTTTGATGCGTTGTTCATAGATGTAGCTGTGTGTAAATTGTTGGAAGATGATGGAGAATAAGAATGCACTGGTGAATTTGAGGAATTTGAGCTTAGAATTGATGCTGATGATAACTTGGACGAAGAAGAATCTGATGATGAATTGTATCTCAGAGCTTCTGATTCTATCGGTATTGATAGAGATAGTGTAGTTCTTCTTTTTAAACCAATCTCACTTGGAATTGATGATGTTGTTTGAAAATCCTTTTGACTCAATGAAGGATGTCTATAAAGTCTGACAGAAGTAGGAGAGGATGGAGTAGATATCTCTTTATTGAAGTAACCGTTCATTGAAGTTGTCGGCGTGGATATGAATGGATTGTTATTCATGGTGTAATTTTGAGAAGTTGAATCATTTGAGGTAAGTTGTAAAGAGAGATTCTTTGTGTTTCTTCTTGAAGGAGGAGACTGGAAGCCCTGTAGTTTGGACGCAAGCCCACTGCATTGTTGGTCGTTGGGCATTGTGGCAATGAGGGAGGACCAAAAGAATAGAGGCAAGGGACAAGAACTGAAATGAGAAGCACAGATGAGGAGACTGATTAAAAACAGACACAGGAGGGTACAAAGCACAGCCAAAAACAGAGTTACTGGAAATCACTCTAGTTAACGTACAGAGTCTATAAGCAACGAGAACAGGATAAGAACGGGTTCTTTATGAGTGAATCAGATTGTGTTTCAGTTTTTATTTTTAAATTTTGATGCTTTTTTTATTCTTATTTTTAGCTGACATGAAACATTTCATCATCAAACTGCTGACTCAGCAGATTCAGGGTCACGTGAAAATAGTGGCCTTACCAGCATCTAAAACTCACGTGATTTCAGGGCCCACGTGTGTCGTTTCCAAGAGTTTTCCAAGTTGAAACAAGAAATGTTGCACAAGACCAAGAAATTTCAACGTGCTTCTAACGGTTTACTCGTGTGACAGTTTACGTTATTTGGATAGATCTGTTTACAGTTTGTTCTTTAGTGCTTTCGTTTTATTCATATATACAACGGTCTTTTGAAGCACAAAACCATATATTTTCTGTCAGAATTAAAGCTTCTTAAAGTTTACACTAAAGGGTTTCCTCTGTGGGTTAAGTTGAGAAAATTTTTTCCCTCTGTGAGAAACTTTCTTTTTATCAATACCAAGCTATACCAAGATGAAGTTTTCTTTGTCTTTGAAGTATAACTCTGTTCCAGAATGGCAGGACAAATACATCAAATATTCTGAGTTGAAGAAAGTCATTTATGATCTTCAGGCTAAATCTTTGAACAGTGATGTTAAAAGTAATAATGATAATGCGTCTCAAGAACGTGATTCAAGTAATAAATTCAACAAAATCACTAAAATCTTCAAATCTAAGAAAGATCATCCAGCCGATGAGACCACTTATGAATTAGAAGAACTCAATGAGTCAAATGTGGTTTCAAAATCTGAAGCTTTGAAAAGAAAATTCAGATTAAAAGTTTCTTCACCACAAAATGAAGATACCAAAGAAGTTGAACTCTTTGATCCAAAGAAAATTTTTCTGCAAAGACTAGAGTTAGAATTAGCTAAAATTGATGGATTCTATAAAACTACTGAAAGTGATTTATACTCTGATTATGATAATTTAATTAACAATGTGGAGTTTAATAAAATTCACATTGATATGAACAAAAACAGTGATGCCCATTCCATCTTTTCTAACAAATCTTCTGTTAATGCTGCATTATTAAAATCCGTTAGATCTTTTAATTTAGAAGTAGATTTAGAAAGAGGTCCAGATGACGATTATGATGACCGAACCGTTTTGAAACAAGATGATGACGAAGAAGAGGATGAAGATGCTCATTCTGAAAATAGTGCCTTATTAAGTCATGAAGATATTAATATAAGAAGTCAAAAACTCATTACATTGAAAAGGAGAACAACTCAATTATTCTTAGATTTATCTCAGTTAAAATCTTATATTGAATTAAACAGAATGGGGTTCATGAAAATCACTAAGAAATTTGATAAATCTTTAGATTCAGATTTGAAGTCTTCATTATTTGATACCAATGAGTTTTTTCTTTCTTCACATACTTTTAACTATCATACTTTGGTCTATTTAGACTCTAAATTAAACAGTTTAGTTGAAGTTTATGCTTCCTTAACAGATAGAGTTGATCAAATAGAAGAATGTAAAGAGGAACTAAGATCCCAATTAAGGGAACATATAGTTTGGGAAAGAAACACAGTTTGGAAAGATATGATCGGTTTAGAAACTCAAACTCGAGGTGAAGTCAAAGTTGTCCCTGATGTTAATGCATTAACGAATGATAAATTATACCACTTAGATTTTTATCAATGGAAATTACCATTTGTGATCAATTTATATTTCACTAAATTGGAGTATTTCAAATTACCAAAATTCTTGAACACTCCAAGAACCTATAAACTTGCCATTATTATTGCAATCACCGCTATTCTGTTAGGTGTTCATACTTTTAATGATGAAGCTGAGCATAGATGCATGGCTTTGTTGGCTTGTGTTGCTTTGTTATGGGCTACTGAAGCAATTCCATTATTCGTCACTGCTATTTTATGTCCTTTATTAGTTGTTCTTTTCAGAGTTGTTAAAGATGGAGATGGCGTTGTTTTGGAAGCAACTGCAGCTTCTGCTTATATTTTCAGTAAGATGTGGTCTTCAACTATCATGGTTTTGATTGGTGGTTTTACGTTAGCAGCAGCTTTATCTAAATATAACATTGCAAAAGTTTTAGCTTCGTATATCTTAACAATTGCTGGTACAAAACCAAGAAACATCTTATTTTCAATCATGTGTGTTGCTTTGTTTTTATCAATGTGGATTTCAAATGTTGCAACCCCAGTTTTATGTTATTCATTAATTCAAGGAGTTCTAAGAACTCAGACTGTTGACTCTCCTTTTGCTAAATCATTAATCTTAGGTGTTGCTTTAGCTTCAAACATTGCAGGTATGAGCTCTCCAATTTCATCACCGCAAAATATTGTTGCTATGACCTATTTAGCACCATATGGTATTGGTTGGGGTCAATGGTTAGCTGTTTCAATTCCAGTTTCAATTATTTCAATGGGTTTGATTTGGATGTTGTTAATTATGACTTTTAAAATCAACTCTGCTAAAGTCATCAAATATAAACCGATTAAAGAAAAGTTCACAATCAAACAATGGTTTATTGTTTTTGTTTTGATCTTGACAATCATATTATGGTGCGTCCTATCCAAGTTAGAAAGCGTTTTCGGTGAAGCTGGTCAAGTTGCGGTCATTCCAATTGTTTTATTTTTTGGTACTGGATTATTATCAACTGCTGACATCAATAACTTCCCTTGGTCAATTGTCATTTTAGCAATGGGATCATTAGCCTTAGGTAAAGCTGTTTCATCTTCAGGATTGTTAGCAACAATTGCCGGTGCCTTACAAAAGAAAGTCATGGATTATGATCTTTATGTCATTATCATCATCTTTGGTGCATTGGTTTTGGTCATTGGTACGTTCGTTTCTCACACTGTCTCTGCAATTATCATCATTCCGTTAGTTCAAGAAATTGGTGACCTCTTACCAGCTGAAAATTCTGCTGCTATTTTAATTTTCTCAACTGCATTAATGGCTTCATGTGGTATGGGTCTTGCATCTTCTGGTTTTCCTAACGTTACTGCCATTTCAATGACTGACGATTTGGGTAATCGATATTTGAACGTCAATACGTTTATTACAAGAGGTGTTCCAGCTTCAATTATTGCATACGCCATCGTTGTTACGCTAGGTTACGGTATAATGATTGCCATTTCTTAGATAAACGTGGTTTAAACTTTTACTTGCATTTTACTGAATTTTTGTGTTAATATGTATTAATATGATCGTGTATTTTTTGTATATTAGTTAACATAGAAACATTTTAGAAATTTATTTTTCGTATAAGTATTAAATATTGAGTAAATTGAGTACTAATATCCATAAGAAACTGATATCGCAATCATCACTCACAATTGATAATCAATAACCTCCTCCAGTTGTACCAAATATATCTATATTTCCGAGGGCGAGATTACATAATTCCGGATTTTTCATTCAGAATGGCAAAATGAAATGGGCAAAAAACACAAAGAAGTAAAATCGATTGCTTAAATCGTCTGAACATTGATTGTTTTGGCGATAAAGTAGTGATTTTTACATTATACTGTAATATTAAGATTTAAAATCGGAGAGTTTCACCTTTCAAAGCTGTTTTTTGTTAATTTCTTTTCAGGTTTTTAGAGTTTTGACAGTTTATTTAGTGAGATCGTCAACATTCATTTAAAATCAACTTCTTTTCGAAACAATAGACGCAATGTCTTTGCAAGACAGTCAAGAGCTAAAATGCAAGAATGAAACTGATTCGGATTCCATTCCTGAAGAAGCTTGTCAAGATTCTGTTTACCTAAGTGCTGATGAGAATAGTACTAGTTCTGATGACTTTCTGGAAGGTCAAAAGTTATTGCTAGAACAGAGAACTACATTGAATAAACTGTTGGAACAGCAATCGCAATCAGTTACTGAAGGAACTTTAGTCAATGTTATCTATACAAGTTGGGTCAGTAGCTTCCTTGAAGGTGATTTCAAGACAGTTCAAGATGTGAAAGACAAGCTTGGTCCTATTGACACTGTTGGTATAATCAATGAAAGCGGTGTGTTTTGTGATTATAACACATATCCTTTATATGTTTTAATTCCTGAACTTTTTCAAGAATTAGTTAATTGGTATGGATTGACATCAAATTCAAAACCTGTTTCAACATATGTCATTTCAGGGCAACAGGGACTAGAACCAGAATTCGCTAAACCTTCATTTTATTTACATCATTTAGTGACAGAATCTGGCCCATCTTATTCAAGTTCATATTCTTCAGTTCCACTGTTCGCCATAAGTTCATTACACACCTTTGATGATTTACTTCAAATGTCAATTCATAAGCTTGATGAGAAGGAAAGATATCCAAGATCTGTTAAAGCAAGTGGTCATAATAAGAAATTTAGACTCTGGATTGTTACCGATGGTGATTTGATCAATTTGAACTATTTAGTTACGCCTAAAGCTTTCATGAATTTTAAGAATAAAATATTAGTGAAGAAACAGTTCTTATCAGGTCAAATAAAATCAGCGGGGTTGAATCATGCTCATCTTCTAATTGAAGAAAAAGTAATACGGGACCCAAGACACAAAACATCTGATGGAAACTACTGGCCATCGAATTACTTCATTCATCATCCTCCATCCCCATCCGATGGTAGAATCGGTTTACAGAACTTGGGTAACACTTGTTATATGAATTCAGCTTTGCAATGTCTTGTTCATATTCCTGAACTAACCCAATACTTTTTGTTTAATTGTTATGAATATGAACTTAATCCTGATAACCCATTAGGGATGAGTGGTAAAGTTGCTTCAAGTTTTGCAAATTTGGTTCATAATTTATTTGATAAAAAATCTAACAGAGGAACTTCATTCATACCGAGAGAGTTCAAACAAACGATTGGTCATTTTAATTCAATGTTTTCAGGTTATCATCAACAGGATTCACAAGAGTTTTTAGCATTTTTGTTAGATGGTCTACATGAAGATTTAAATAGAATTATCAAGAAGCCAATAACTGAAAAACCTGAATTAGATGAAAAAGATGCAAAGAACCAAGATGCAATTAATAAATTGGCGATCAAATCATGGGAACAGCATAAATTAAGAAATGATTCCATTATTGTTGATTTATTTACTGGTTTATATAAATCAACTTTAGTTTGCCCTGATTGTTCAAAGATTTCAGTTACATTTGATCCGTTTAGTGATTTAACTTTGCCATTACCAATCAATAATCTATGGTCAGGAAAAATTTTGCTATTTCTAGAAAATGGTCCAATTAAACAATTTGAAATTGAACTTACAAAAAATTCCACCTATAAAACTTTGAAGAATTATGTTGCTGATAAGTTATCGTTGGATGCTAAAAACCTATTCACTTGTGAAATTTGGTCTGATCAATTTTATAAAAACTTTGAAAGTGCAGCTTCTCAATCTGGTTATTTACCAATCAGTGATTTAATTTCGAATAACGATGTGATTGTTATGTATGAAGTTAAACATTCAGAGAATGATATTATTGTTCCCGTTTTGAATACTGTTCTACCAGATTCTGGAATTCCAAGCTCATTTGGTATACCATTCTTCATTGCTTTAAATGAAAAAGAAAGAAATTCATTCGGTGCTATTAGAAAGAAATTAGAAAACAAGTACGAACAACTAAGTACATTCCAATACTTCTCAAAAGCTAGAGCTATGAGTGCATTAAAAAAACAAGACATTGAAATGAATGATGAAGAACATGATGTTGAAATAATAGAGGAAGGTTATGAGTCTGATATGTCCTTAGACGTCTTTGAAATTTCTGGGGAATATGCTTTTAAAGTTAAACTGTTTGATGCTTCAAAACAGGCAAAGACTAGAAGAAAAAATTACAACTATTCATACAGAAGTCATCTGCCATCAAAATATGGAATGGTTGAAGCTAACGAAAAAACTGCAGATGAAAAAGTTTGGACACCCAATACTAATAATAATTTCACAAAGTTACCTGAGTTATTGGACTCTTTAAGTGATTCCAAAAAATCATTATATACATCCAAAATTGAACTCCAACAGCAACAAGACCCTGAAGAAAATGGAAACGTCCAAGTTGGAGGCGAAGAAGAACCTTCAAAAATTGATGTTGAAATTGATGAAGATCTGAAAGATTATGTTCAAGTTTCACCTGTTGCTGTTAATCAAGCTGCTTCTGAAAGTCCTGATAGTATCGATGCTCAATTGACCGTCTTGACTGATACTTTGGAAGAAGAAAAACTATCTGACTCTGTAAAAATTGAGGATCAAGAACCTCAAGCTTCGTTTGAATTCAGCAATACCGCATTACTTAGTAATAGAACTGCACTTGTTTGTGAATGGGATCCTGAATACTTTGATATTTTCTTCTCTGGTTTAGAAGATGAAGGTCAAGGTGGTAACAATACTTGGACAAATCCCGAAATTTTAGTCAATGAAGAAGTTGAAGAGTCTAAAAGAATTAGAACTGAACAATCTAATAATCAATTAACTCTAGATCAATGTTTGAAATTGTTTTCAAAACCAGAGGTGTTAGGTGAACATGACTTATGGTATTGTTCAAATTGTAAAGAACATAGACAAGCAACTAAACAAATTGAAATTTGGTCTACCCCTGATATTTTATCAATTCATTTGAAAAGGTTTGAAAATCAAAGAAGTTTCAGTGATAAAATCGATGCAGTGGTTGATTTTCCAATTGAGGGTTTGGATATTTCTCCATATTTAGCTACGAGCCTCAAAGATGGTGATGATGTTATCTATGATTTGTTTGCAGTTGATAATCATTATGGTGGTTTAGGAGGTGGCCATTATACTTCATATGTTAAGAACTTTGTGGATAATAATTGGTATTATTACAATGATTCAAATGTTAGTCCAACATCGCCAGAGAAATCAATTTCGGGTTCTGCGTATCTATTGTTTTACAGAAAGAGAGCTGCTAAAGCTTTGGGCGGTGAACAATTAACAGGAATGTTGGAAAAAGCCAGAGAGTCATTTGAACAACAGCAAAACATCGACTTGGAGAATCTAGAAGCGTTTTATAGAGATAATAAAGAAAGCTCCTCTGAGGATGATGACGAAGAGGAAGAAGAAGAAGAGGAAAAAGAAGTAGAAGCTGGCAGTTTTGAAGGTGTTGCACCATCACCAAAAAAACTTAACGAATTTGATGATGATACGAGTTCCAGTGATAACGTTTCTAGCATCCCTGTTGGTTCCGATGATGAGAATGAAATCACTGCCTCTGCTTCTCGTCGCAAGCAAAGACTCATCTGTCGTGGAGCCAGATACAACAGTCGTTTAGCAGAAGTTACCACTGGTTCAGGAACTTTCGAGTCTCCTATTGCTCTGTTTGGAAACTCATCTCCATCTGACGATGGCCTCACCTACAGTCCTCCTGTTAATATTCCTGGTGCATATCCTAGTCCAAACCCTACAAGTTCACCTAAATAGTTCAATTGTCTTTCACTTTAGTATATGCAAAACTTGCAGAAATTTGAGGAAATCATGCAAAATTTGACTAGAATCAATTGATTAAATCTGCTGTTTTTTTATTGAATATGAAATATACGATTAGATGTTTAATGAACTCGATTTTTTAGTTTTTACTGGCACTGATGTTGTCATATTGTGAGATTTTCGTTCTAATAATGGTTCCAGTGTTCAACAGGCATCAAATGTTTCCGATTTCTTCTTTAGAATATACTAGGAAAAGTATTCACCCCATTTGTATAAATTTGTTTGATTCCAGGAGTACGTTGATGGTAATATTATGTATACGACAAAAGCTATCAGAAACAGAACATTGCTTTTAATATTTTAATGTTTATAACTTATGTTCCTTAATCTCACAAATAGAAAGCTCTTACTATCATGACTCTTTGTTCTTTGTTCGAATAACTTTGAAACAATTGTGAACCTTCTTATCGTAGCGATGAGCCGAGTAACGCCGACCTCCTATTCCGTCATTGAAAATCTCCAATAATTTTTCCGAGAATTTTTTTGTTTACTTTTACGCGTCTTTGGAGAAGCCAATTTTTCATTCTCAGTTGACTTCAAACTTTTACCAAAAGTCGTCAATTTGTTGCATTAGACAACTGTTTCCAGCTCTTCTGTCTTGTACAATCACTCATTTCTATCTGTGCCATCCGTTCTTTCTGCATTCACACTTTTTTCATACTGAATACGAATAATTTATTATGTCTATCTTAAAGGAGGATTCAGATTATATCTTGTGGCCTCTTTTCAACGAAGCTGCCAAAACAATCACTGGTGGAAGATTCATTCCTGATGAGTTTGAGTTCGTTGCCAACAAGACCTTCTTGTCCACTTTCCCTCCAGTTGTCATCGCTATCGTCACTTACTACATCGTTGTCTTTGGTGGTCAGGCAGTCTTTACTAAATACAACATAACTGCATGGAAGTTGAACTTCTTGTTCCAACTCCATAACTTCTTGTTAACTACCATTTCATTTGTTCTATTAGTGTTGATGGTCGAACAGTTGATTCCAATCCTCTATCATCATGGTTTGTTCTACGCTATTTGTCATGTCAATGCTTGGACTCCAAGATTAGTTACATTATACTATTTGAACTACATGACAAAATATTTGGAATTCATTGACACTGTTTTCTTGGTCGTTAAGAGAAAGAAGATCATCTTCTTACACTCTTATCATCACGGTGCCACTGCATTATTATGTTACTTTCAATTAACTGGTACTACTGCAATTTCATGGGTTCCAATCACATTAAACTTGGCTGTCCATGTTGTTATGTACTTCTACTACTTCTTAGCTGCCAGAGGTATCAGAGTCTGGTGGAAACAATGGATCACCAACTTCCAAATCACTCAATTCATCTTAGATTTAATCTTCATCTATTACGCTGCTTTCATTAAAGTCAAACATGATTATGGTCTTTTCGGTTGTGATAAAACTGTTTGCATCAACTGTGTCGGTACTTCATTAGCCACTTGGACCGGTTTAGGTATCATTTCATCATACTTAGTCTTATTTATTTTATTCTACATTGATATTTACATCAAGAAAGGTAAAAAAGCCAGAGTTGTTAAAAGAGTTGGTGGTTTTGGTAACAAAATCAATGAATATGTTAGCATTGATGTTAAAAGCGTTAGCACTCCATCACCATCACCAGCCCCATCTAATTTAAGAAGAAGAAAGGCATAGATTTAAGACTATTTACCTCAAGTACAGAAACAGAAATACCCTATAAAACAAAAAGCAAAAAAAAAACACAATGACTTTATTATTTATCTATTAAATTAATTCTTTTGATCTTAGTTTAGTTAATTCAATAGCTTTACGTAGTTGATCCCTGTTAATACCCCCTATTAATGTCAACGATTTCAAGTTATCAGTAGATTGATCAACTGTAACCGAAATTGTTTTCTTGATGGTATTTTCTTCTTCTTCACCTTCAATATCGGTCAATAAGACAGTTTTAACATCAACGTCCATTCTATCTTCGTCTTCGACGGTTTCCAAAGATTCTTCATTGATATCGACTATACCAAAATTGAATGAATATCCAATTTCTTTGGTATTCAATTGTACCTGGTAACTATCCACTGGATCACACGTTATCTGATATTGTTCTCTGATGGTACCTGCATTATTGTGTAGTTTAACAGGGATCTTAATATTAACAGCGTTTTCATCAATATAAGTTTTTGGTAATTTTGTATTTTGTAATGCAGATATTAATGAAGCCCATACTAAATCAAATAATGGACCTGAACGATTAAAAACTTTAATTTTAGCATATAAAACAAATGACCAAGTACGTTTTGGTGTAACTTCTAAAGAATCTTCATCATTTGGATCATGATAGTAAATATCGATTTCCCCATTTTCATTAATGCTTCGTAGACCGATCTTAGCTTTCAATGCTTCTTTAGATAAGATTCCAGAATGTAAAAGTGTGTTGTATAGTTTTTGTGATAAAATCATTTCTTCATCAGTTGGAGGACCAACTCTACCCCTTTCAACTTCAACAAGAGGATATATACTTGCTGAATCTCTTAAAGATCCTTGTCTGATTTCTTCTTCCTCCTTTTCTTGGGCAAATACAGCATTAACAGCAGCTGCATCTTCGTTGATGTTTTCAGCAGGTAAATCTTCTTCAACTAAACATGCATTTATAGTAGTAATAACTGTGGTATTACCAGATTTCAACACTGAAGAACCTAGAATTGCAGAATCTTTAATTTCGTTATTGGAATATCTTGATAATCCACCATCACTTATGCGAATTGGTCTAAATTCTTCAAATGTTCTTAAATTTGGACGAATACCAATGGCCAAATGTCTTTGTAGCGACAATTCAGGCGAGATTCTGGCCAAAACAGCCGGAGGAAATGCAATAGGAGCAATCACTTGATCTTTTTGGGACATGTTCTTACACAATCGCTAAATAGATTCCATTACTTATTAACATAAAACTATGGTAAATTTTTCTTTAACGGATCATCGGTTACCCGGTCATCAGGGCTCATAAATAGTACTGATGCATAAAATAAAGTACTTTAAAAAAATCAGAAAATGCTCGCGTGGCGTAATGGCAACGCGTCTGACTTCTAATTAGAAGATTCTGGGTTCGACCCCCAGCGTGAGTGCTTTTTTCATTTTTGATATACTTTTAGATTTAAAGATTTATATCTCAACTTTCCTTTAATTTTTGCATCAATGGTCAAACTAACAGTTGTTGGGTCATTGAACTATGACTTGATAACTTATACCCAAAGGGTACCCGATGCAGGGGAAACCTTCAAGGCAGATAGTTTTGAAACGCATATTGGAGGTAAAGGTCTCAATCAGACAATATCCATTGCCAGATTGATTCCAGAGATCAATGAACAGTACAAGGTTCGTATTGTGGGAAACGTAGGTGATGATTCGTTTGGTGTTGAGCTGCTGAAAGCATTGGAAGATCATGGTGTTGACGTATCGGATGTTGGTGTGCTTAAAGATCAGGCATCTGGAGTTGCCACGATATTAGTTGAGAAATCCACTGGAGAGAACAGAATATTGATTGCAGAAGCTGCAAATGGTAAGACTGTATTCAATGATGATCAGTTGGAAGAGTTATTCCCAAAGGATTCTACCGAGGATGAAATTGTGGTCTTTCAGAATGAAATCCCAGGAACTTTAAACATAATCCAATGGTTAAAGGCAAACAGAAGCAAAAACACACAGATTGTTTATAATCCTTCACCATACTATTCTTACAGTACAAAGGTTATTGATTTGATAGATATTTTGATTGTCAACGAAATTGAGTCAATGGCGATTGCAAAAGATGTCATGCCTATTGAAGAATACGAACTATTTGCAAAACTGACCCATGATGAACCAATTGAAGGATTCTCCAAATTGGCACAAAATTTGAAACAAAAGGTAAATCAATTGAAATCAAACCTTGTTATAATAACACTTGGCCCACTTGGTTCTATTGTCACATTACCAAGTTTTGATAAAACTGCATTTATCAAGCCTGTTAAAGTGGAAAAAGTAATTGATACCACTGGTGCTGGTGATACTTTCTTAGGAGCATTGCTAACACAAATTTGTCTAGGTGTTGATATTAAAGAAGCTACTGAATTTGCGTCATTTGCTTCATCAATGGCCATTCAAAAGAATGGTGCTTCAAATAGCATTCCTAGATACAAAGAAGTGATAGCTAAAAGAGCTACATAATTAATATTTCATTCTACAAATTGTTGGTTGTAACTTCATTCTCATGATATCATTCATTATTTAAACGTAATATAATACAAGTAGTTTCCTTTCTATAAACATAACCTTACCAAAAAACAAATAATATCTCAAATTATAGAAATAATCATCATTCCATAAATAACTGCATTGAAACCATATAATTAACTGTCTTTAGCCTCATTTGTGCCATTATTATTGGCCGAACTTGTATCATTAATCAAAATATTCTTCAAATTCGATGAAATTGATGGAAGTGCTGGGTTTGGATCTGTTGAAGTGTCATCATTTAAAATAGACCTACCACCTCTAATTGAACTTTCAGAATAAGCAGCTTGATAACCACCTGTATAATTTGGGGTATCTCTACCATAAACTGGTCTAACACTATCAAAACTTTTTGTTCCTGCTGTTTCATAACTTTGAGGTTGTTGAATATTGTTCCACCCTGGTGAGTTTTGAGCAGCATCAATGAGAGCATTCAAAGGATTAAAACCAACTGGTTGTTTTATTTGTCTTACTGAATCGTACGTCATTTCAACTTTAACACCATTTGAATTTCCATTTATGCTATTATATGGAACTTTATTCGTCGTACGTTCTTGAAACTTACGTTCTTCAGATGGATTTAACAAACTAGTGATTGAAAATAGATTAGGCCTGCTAATCGGGTCTTTTGGAGCAACTAAAATTGGCAACGACGGTGGAGCTGGTTGAAAAGTTGATGTTGGGGGTAATTGATTAGCTACCTGGTTAACAGAAGGTAATATAGTAGGTAATGGATGAAGTGGTTGTTGGGATGGTAATGGTGGAGAAGGAGAAGGAGCAGTTGCATTATAAGTAACATTGATATTACTTGGAACATTAGTAGAAGCAGTGAAAACACCCAGTGGAGGATTCTTTGGCGCAACATAATCTTGGTTTTCACTTTGTAACCTAGCTTCTGCAACTTCAACAATCTTTTTCCAACCATAATGATCTGCATTTCTATGGTAATAATTTTTAACCATAACAGCTGATTTAGTTTTGATATTTTCAGCAATAACCATCCAGTTTTGACCATATTCACCCAACAAATTAGTAAATAAATTGGTATCTCTAACGCTCCAATAACTTGTAATATTCCCTTTACTCTTGGTTTCACCTGAACTAGAAGATGGGTCAATGCTTTCGGTTTCAACACTTGGTATAGCTGAAGCATCCACTGGTTTTTTTGGTTTTGGACCCCTTTGTTTCTTTTTAACTGGATTAGCTATAGTTATGTCTTGATTTGGCTCTTTGACCTCTTCCGGTGCTTGATCAACAGATGTTGGTGCTTCCAATGATCTCTTGCGTTCTGTTTCAACATTAGGGACAGCTGGTGTAGATCTACCATTTTCTGAATCAGTGGTTTCAAATACAGGAGCAGCAGCACGACGACGACGACCAGTTTCAGTGTAGTAGACTTCTTCAGTGACTTCTTTAGGAATTAAACTATCCAAACTTAATTCATCACCACTATCTTTAGGAGTATCTAGCGTAGGAGTACCTGGTACAGTGCCCGTTGATTTTGGTTTAGGACCACGCTTACCCTTTGGACCTTTTCTTCTCTTTTTCTTCAGAGCCAGTAGCTGTTTATAATCAGTTAAAGTCTTCTTTGTTCTATAATAATGCAAAACACATTCTTCAGCAGTTCTTAAACCACCCATAAATGCAGAAATACGACCAAATCTTTTTGGATAAGATAAAAACGCTTCACAAAACAATTCATGCTCTCTTCTTGAGAAATTATCAACTCCATCAACTTTAATTGAAGTTGCCCATTCCTCCTTATCATCAACAAGATTATTAACATTGGTTAAAAACATGTTTTTAGTGGTTGGATTTAAGATCATATCCGGAATCGGAGCTGCAAGATGTTCAGCACGACGCAATGGTTCATTTTCTTCTTCAGCTCCTAAACTTTTAAGGATTTCTAAAAATTCAGCTTCAGATTGCACTGCATCACCTCTACCACGTCTTGAAGTACTTGCTCTAGTAGATTCTGTAATAATTTGTTTCTCAGCTGGTGCTTCTTCCTCTTTTGAATCTTGATCAGAAACCCTATGTGGATAAATTGAATCCAATTGTTGATTCATTTCATTCAGTCTATCTTCCCAATCTAATGCTCGTTGTTGATATTCGTTAACTAAGGAAGCTTTTGCCAAAAATGTATTGGTCTTAATGATTGATAAGTTCTTCAACAATTTTGGTTTTATGACTTGTTCATGAACTAAAAAATTCCTTGAATAAAATGGATAATCTTCCACAGATTTGATAGACTTTTTCAGTAAATAAGGCAATTGAGAAGTTCTTTCTTTCTTTGGATGATTTTTCAATTCCCATAGCTTATCTTCCAATCTTGGCAATGGGAAAATATCAGAATCTGGTGCTTCTAATGGAACAATGATTTGTCTTTTCTTAGGAATAAATAGTTTAACTTCTTTCAAAGATGATGGGAGATTACCATTAAGTTGTGGGTTAATATCTTGAACGAATTCTTTTTCGGAATTTATCTTCTTTGGTGAAATATCCACTTCTTCAATAGCTTTTTTGATATCATCTGCATCTGAGATGTTAATTTCTGGATCATAATTATCTGATTCATCATCTTTTTCTTGAGAACTTTCTTTTGACAACACTCTTGGAACAATACCAGTTTTAAATACTTCATCTGAAGTATTCTGCTTAGGAGAATTGTTTTGTAGTTTTTGGTGTACGTCAGTGTTTTGTTCAATATCATCATCAACACCGTTATCAGAGACATTTTGAGATTCTGCAGATTCTTTTGCCTCAGTTTCTTCTTTATTGATTGTACTTGCTGCAACATCATTCTTTATTTCGGCTTCATCTAAAGGTTCAGAATCTTCTTTTTTCAAATTATTCAACTGTCTTTCCATATCTTCATCTTCTTCATCATTGTAATCATCTTTAAAGTCTTTGGGTATTAACGAAGGACGTGAGGTTCTTTGAAATCTATATGCACCTGAGCTATCATCGCTTCTGTCTGTTCTTTTAGAATATAATGTTGATGCATATGAAGATGATCTTCTATTATCATCTCTAAAGTTGTTTGGTGAATAAGAATGAGAATTATCATAAAAATCTTCTTTAGCAGAACTATTCAAAGAGTTTTGTCGACTTCCTGATCCATAATATGAAGATGAATTGCTAAATCTTGGCCTTTGATCAACTCTTTGGTCGTTTCTTGATGTATATCTTGGTTGGTAATAGTGTGAAGAGCTGTTCTGATTGGAAAAACTATTTCTTGAATGATAACGATTCCCTGGAGCATTTTGAGCAGTTGCAGATGAAGCATCAGCTTGGACAGGGTCTGCACTATAGCCACCATCTCTAGAGCTATAATACGAGCCTGTTCTTGATCTGTTTGACTTGTAAGGCTCTCTAGAATATGGGGCATTGGCACCATAATAACGCTGGCCTGAACCTCTGTAAGTTGATGAGAATGGTTGAGAGTTGTTGGGCAGCTGACTTCCATGAGACTGTTCAGCAGATGTGTTTGGCCTTGCTCTTGGTCTGAAATTGCCTCTTGAGGAGAACGAGCCTGCACTTCCAGGCCATCCAGAGGAAGATGGTCTCTGGCTCCTATTATCGGAAGGCATTCTGAAATGAGTTAACTGTGTGGAAACCAGCAGCTAATCCGATGTCTATAGCTTTCTGATGTAACAAGGAGAGCACAATTAACTAGTAAATGAGCTTGAATTCAATTGCCCCTATCTTTAAAGTTGAAATATTCGATGTGTTACAGTAGTGTCTTTTCCAATACGAACAATTCCTATCAGTATGAGTTCCTTTGCAACAAACCGAATGAGAATAGCACTGACTAGGAAAAAGATGAACTAGAACAGCAAAGTCCGAAGAGCAGAGTCCTGTTCAATGTATTATAATTCACACCGTTCAGCAGCAGTGATGGCCAAATGTGTTTATCTTGATTGTTTTTAAATATAAGTAACAGAACTGAATATTTTGTTTTTTTTGTTTTTTTTTTTATTTTTTCCAGTATGTTACTAAAAGTGTAACCAGAGTTAGTGAGCATGCTGGGAATTACGCATTATTGAGAGCAAAGGACACACAATTACGTAGTTTTTGTATAAAGTCTAAAAGGAAAATGAATACATAACACCTACTGCACCTCTTTTAAACTACAACTGCAACTACAAGGAACTCTTTTCGGCAGTGTTGCTGATAGTGGCACTGGTAGAGAAGTGTAGGTGTTAGTAGTTCAATCTTTACGAAAAGAGCCAGGCTCAGAGGAAAGTTTTTATTCTTCTTTATTATCAATTAGTCTTCAGTCTATTGATATGACTACAAGGTCTTGCACAGCAACTAGCTGAACAGAAGCAGACAGTGAGATGCATGCTGGATTCCTCGCAATGGACTCAAGCTGAAAAACAACTGTCTACATTACAATTTGGTGTGTAATATTATTAGTGAACCTCTTGTATAGCCAATAGACTATAGTAAACTTTCGTATTAAAATTAAAGAACAATGCACTAAAACTGCCTAATTCCACAAACAAACAAGCATTCGATTCGAAACAGACGTAGTTTATGCAGGTTTTCCAGATCCTGGCTGCTTTTTCCACTTAACTCCTTTCAACTCTTTCTGGCTGGTCTTTTCAGGCTTCCGGATTGGTTCACAACCAGCCATTTTTTGTGTCTTCCACCAGCACTCTTCATGACATTATACAGAAATGGCCCAAACCTAATCTGGTTCCTGAGTTCTTCTGTTGGGATGATCGTTAAAATACTGCACCTTCCTCCTTGCTACCTACCTTCGTGCTGGTTTCGACGTTCAAACGCTGTCTTCATATATAAAGCCCAAACGTTCCAATTTGTTAGTTAAGCTCCATTTATTGTGTCCTGCTATCTCTTTGGTCTACTTCATCTCCTTTAGAATTGTCGAAGCAGTGGGTGTGTGATACAACTTGGTTCCTTATCTTCAACTACAACCACCAAGTCTATTGCACCATCATCTTCACCTCCGTCAGATCTTATCCACATTGTCAATTCTAAGATACTAAACCACCAATTTTTGTCGCCATTAAGTTGTGTTGACGTCCATTCATTTAAATAAATCAGTCCAACTCAGTCCTACTCAAGTCACTCTTTTTACCACTGTTACTACTTTTCATTTAACTTGAATTGTGTTTTTAATATTCTACCCAATATGAACCGAACAAATTCAATCAAAAGATCTGGAGAAGATCATCCTTTCCAAAGACCTGCTAAGAGAAGTACCAGTCCTAGAAACTCTCAACTCTATGTCACTCCTCCAACAACTCCAAAGAAACCTTCAAGACTAAACAGTTTAAACCCAAAGGGTAGGTTAATCACAAGTTTCCAAAAAGTGTTCAATAAGTCCTCTTTTGGTTCACTGAATTCCAATTTATTATCACCAGAGTCCCCGAACTCATCAATTTTATCGACATCTCCAAAATCAGCAACAGGACTATTTTCAAATCACAAATTTCTTCCAACTCCTTTAACTACCCCATCTTCAAGAAGAGTGTCCACAGAGAGTGAAGATGCAGTTTCTATTAAGAGTTATACAGATGAAAAGTCAATCTGTTATGTCAATGAAGATTTTAATCACCAACTATCCAACTTAACTCTAAGAAAGGAAGATAGTTACTTCCCAAAAGTACCAGAACCACATCAAATATTTACCATGCCAGAAATATTGTTGAAGATTTTATCTTATGTTGACGATTTCACTACTGTACCACATGAAGATGCTCCAATCAGAAGAAGACCATTATCTTATCAACATGCGTTATTGATTTACAAGGATGAGAAGAAAGCTTCTCAAGTTTGGAATGAAGCTGTGAATTCAACTAAAAACAGTTATGGTACCCCAACAACAACATTCTCAACTAATGGTAATAGTTTATTCAATTGTTTCTTTGTCAACAAGTTATGGTATCAAGTTTCTCTTGAAATTGCTTCTACTAAATTTTTTTTCATGGATATTTCCAAATGGTCAAACTTTGTTCAATTCCAATCCAAGAATAGTCTTAAAAGATCTAATTCTAACACAAAATTGTTCGTACTACACAAGTTATCCAAAGTGAAACAAGCTGATATTGAAAAAATTGCGACATCAATAAGTGGTCAATTAGAATGGATTGAAATGTACATATGTCCAAAAGTTTTACCAACTCCTTCAATGTTATCTGGTTTAATGTTGAAAAAATTGATCCTTCCTGGCTCTAATTTAGTTAATGATTCTTTTCTGAAATTGGTCGCTAAAAATTGTCCATTATTAGAAAACTTAGACCTAAGAGAATGTGTTCTAGTTTCAGATATTGGTGTCTGCTCAATTTCAAGTCATTGCAAACAATTGAAATTTTTAAACTTGGGAAGACATACTAATTCAGAATTAATTACAGATAAAACGTTATCTTCTATTGCTTCAAACAACTGTTTAATTTCAACATTGGGTCTTGCTGGAAGTTCAATCACTGATAGAGGATTATGGGAATTATCTATCTCATGTTCACAAACCATTCAAAGATTATCTCTGAACAAATGTTTATTATTGACTAATAACTCAATTCCAATTATCATCAAGAATGGTTACCTGGATAGATTATCAGTTTTGGAGATCAGACACAATTTGGCATTAACAAACTTGAAACCATTAGTTGAATTCAAAAGAAACAAACAAATTACAAGGGGTCAATTAGTGCTAATTGAAGGTTGTGAAGTGTTAGAATACAGAATGAGAAAAGAAGAATGGAAATTAGATATGAAGAGGTCTGCCATGATGTTTAATGATATCAAAAACTGGTGCAACGATGAGAACGATGGAGACCTCAGCTATGCTCAACTTCAATGTAGAAAATTGCTATAGACTAGACTAATGAATAATTTACGATAATAATTTCCTGGTTTGTATGAAATTGATTTTTTGACACAATAATCGACACCATTTCGTGTTTTTCCGAAATAGGTCAAACAAAGAGAAAATAAACTGAAAAAGATCCACCATTATAACTTTATCAGCCCAGAGAGGAAAACCGTCCAGTTCTCTTATAAACAAACGATCTTATCTTTTCATTGACACTTGATGAACTCATTCACTGAACTAATTCCGAATAAATCCGATAATCATGAAAAATGAAAAAAAAAAAAATAAAACGAAAAGAAACAAACGAAACCATTCAAAGACAACACTAAGCATTCCACAAGTGTGCCCAACATGAGTCGCAACTACAACTCCTCAAAGTATGTCACTTTAAAAAAACCTTCATATTAAATTACGGAAAACAACAAGAATAGAGTGTCTGATACTAACTTTGATATTAGCGAATATGACAACTACGATAATAGAAGAGAGAGCTTCTCAAGTCGAGGTGGGTATAGAGGCAGAGGTAGCCACAACGGATACCAGCGAGACTTTTCAAGAGGTGGTTACACTGGAAACTCCTCAGGAAGTTCTTACAGCAGCAGTCCGTATCAACCACATAGACAAAGTTCAAAAGATGGTTTTCCATCAAACAACGAACAAGAATCAAGAGGAAATAGTACAGTAAACGTTCATAGCAGCGAAGGCGACTCAAGAAGTAATAGTGGTGTAAGTACTCCAAACAAGCACGAGAATGAGTATGATAATCAAGAAAGAACCAAAACACCAGAAGGAAGATATAGCAGCGATTACAGAAGTAGTGGATTTAATGGAAATGGAAGAAGTGGTTACAGAGTGAATTATAGGGGTGGCTACAGAGGAAGAGGTGGATCATACAACTCGCCATATGCAAGAGATGCTCCAGGACCAGGTTATCAAGGCTCAACATCAAGACAAAGTTCATACACAGACCAAAGAGGCCCAAACTCACCATACTACCACAGCCGTCACTCAGATGCTGGAAGCCATCAGCCTTATCAAACATCCAAATCATATACACAGCAACAGCAATCACATACTCAACGACAACATACTCCACAACTGCCTGAGAAGGCATATCAATCACCATGGATCAAACTATTATCTTTAGATTCGCTCAAGACATCTGATAAAAAACTAGAGCCAGAACTGGTAAAGCTAAGGGATGAAAGAGAAGAGTTATACAAGAAGTCGTTGAAGAACCAAGAGAAACTCAAAGACTTGAAATTAAAGAACATGAAGCTTGAGTTCGAGATAGACGTGCTCAAAACGGCCATCTGCAGAGACCAATTGAACATCGATATTACCCAGGAGAAACTTGACGCCATCTCACTAATATAGAACCTGTATATAACCCTAAACAGACAACCTAATGGCATTTGATGACAATTTAATTAGCAGACTAGTATGGTGGATTAGGAGCCCGTAGCAAGAATCAATTTACAATTTACAATTTACCGAATCGGGAAATCCTGTGTTTACGTTTCACTTTTTTGTCTAAAAATATTGCTTTAAGAGCAAAAACCATTTTAAGAATTTATTAAAGGGGAAACTAGACACTTCAAACTGTTATTCATTGAGCTGTGAAAACCAGGAAGTTTCCTTGGGGAAATAGCTGTTCAGACGTTCGCTAATAAATAGTACAAGTCACTTACAGAACATTAGTACCGTAACTTGTCAAACTGAGATTTGCATACCTGGACCATAAAGGGAGCATTTTGTCTAACATACTGAAAAAACTTATTTCGAACCTAGAAACTATATCTTAATTCAACTATTACTCTCATTGGTGTTCTCATGAACATTGTCAAGCCCCATCTCAGTCCTGATAGGTTTGACACATCCAAGGATGTGTTCCTGATGATTTCATCACATCAGAAGAAAAGCTTCAGTATTGATAGCCAACCAAAAGGGGCACCCAGCAAGAAATTAAACTTGGTCAACAATTCTATACCTTTCATTCAAAAGAGAAGTTCCAAGAAGGACAACAGGCTTCAAAACAAAGCTTCAAAACTAGACATCCTTGACTCCCAGATGACTTCATTCCCATTAGCTCCACCACCCCCAAATACAGGGGAACTAAATAGAAGTCCCGAGTTCAATGCTGTTGATGATGCTAATACCACTGTAAACTCAGTGTTTTTCGAAGTAGACCCAATTGTGTTAGTTGAGGATTATATCCAAAGGCAAAAGCTTGCAAGAAAGAAATTGAGTGTACTTGATTTAAAAATATCCATGAAGAATTTTGAAAACGATGGTGAAACTGGATCAGATGATACAACTGGACAAATCAACTACTTAAGTCGATGCCGCTCAATCTTAACGAATAATGCATCTTCGTCTTTTGCAAGAAATATTTCTCTTTCAACTAATGATACCAGAGTCGAAGATCAATATTTGTTAACAACGAATGTCATCATGAATGATAAAGAGATTGAAAATGAAAATAATATAGATCTGAATGATTTTCTACAACTTGAATCAACTCCTATCGAAATAACGAACATAGCAGAATCATCAGCTGAGTCAATATTATCAAAAAGCACTTTCAAATCTTCAATAAATGCCACTTCTATAGCAACTTTAAAGCTATCAGATGATTTTGATCAACCTATACCAGAGTTTTCATTGTATGACGTTGAAAATTCTTTGAAATATTGCATCATTTGTGAATCACCATTATATTATTTGAGCAGTCTTTTAACATCAAGTCACAAGTTCAATGAGTTTGTTTGTTGTACTTGTACTGAAAAATATGAAGCACTGTCGAAATTAGTTGATGATTTTGATCAAGAGATATCAAAATTTGAACCAATACGAGAAGATGTTGAAGATATCGAAGAAGCTCTAAACAGAAATTGTTCCAGATCAAGAAACAGTTCATCAGGTTCTGCTTTTTCCAATAACTTGATATCAAAATTGCAAAATCAACTAAATGGTGATTTTTCAGATGAGAATATAAAGAAACAGAAGATGTGGTATTTCGAGGCAAGAAGGAAATTGAGATGGAGATGGAGAATAAGCGGTTTACTTCCAAAGTTTTTGAACAGGTCGATTTATGGAGCGGAAGTTGGTTAGTATGACGGGATATAATTTTTAAGATTTTGTAGGACGATGTTGGAATCAGAGAGAAACATTGGTTATTTATTTGGATATATTGGGATTAATAAGTTAAGGAATAAATGAATATTGTAATTTTCATAGTTGTAAATAAAATGATACATGGAGTAACACATTATTACTGTTTAAATAGTTATTCCTGTAATTGTCTCTATTTTCTCATATGTAAGAACCTCATTACCGGTAATGAGATGAATATATAAATTAAAGTGCCTCCAAGTAAGACAGAGCAGATTCTAATTCACCTTTTTGGAATGACTTGATCTTACCTTGCCATTTACCTTTTCCACCACCTTTCAGTTCACTTATTAATAATTGTAAGTGTTTACCGATGTCCGTTGACTTTTGGCCATCTGAAGAATAAATAATTACAGAACCTCCTTCTTTGCCTTCACCAGCTAATAGCACTAATGTTTTCCCATCTGGAATATTTTTTGAAACTAGTTTCAAGATTAAACTCAAATAGTCTAATTCAGTGTCTGGTCTATGTAGGAAAACGACATCTTTATCACCATCAAGTTTCTGAATTAGTTCATTAGCTTGGAAAGCAGCAACTTCTTCCTTCCAAGATGCTAAACTCTTATTACTTTTCTTATAGTTCAAATTCAAATTGAAAACTTTAGCAGTGATATCTTCGAATGGACAAGATAAATCAGCAGAGGTTTGTTTCAAGATCTTATGAGCATCAACTGCATATTTACGGACTCTATCACCTGCTAAGAAATGCAATCTTGAGTTGGTACCACGAACAGACGTTTGATGCAACAAAGCAATTGATAATATTTGTCCAGTTGATTGCAAATGGGTACCACAACACGGGTTTTGATCTAATTCACCTATCTTGACCACTCTTAGAACACCTTTATCAACATCGTAATCACCCGGGATTTTATCTTGTTTCACCAAATCTTTGTGTGGTGTTTCGACATTAATATCAATAGATTCATGGATTTTGTCATTGACTTCTTTACTGACCTTTTCAACTTCTTCGTCTGTTAGCGTCTTTGGAATTTCAATATAATTGATCATATCACCCATATTCCAACTCAAAGTTGGAATTTTATACTTATCTAGGATAGCAGATAACAAATGCTGACCTGTATGTTGTTGCATATTGTCCAGTCTTTTCTCCCAATCCAATTCCAATTGAACAGCCTCACCGGGTTTCAATGGGTCATCAACTAAGTGGACAGCTTTCAACTTATCTCTTCTGATGAAATCAACAAAATGCCTAGATCCATTAGAGTCAATGATATATCCCTGATCTGATGGCTGCCCACCTCCTTCTGGAAACAATATAGTGTCCTCTAGCTCAACAGCATATTTTGTCTTCTTTGGTTCGGCTGGTTTTTTAGACTTCTTGCTGTTTGAGGTATCAACTGCCTTATATTCATCAACACTGCAAGACACTACAACCGTGTTGAATGTTTTCAGAAACGAGTTCTGCTGGCACTTAAGATTTCCAACAATAGCAGGAATTACTCCAACAGCTGCCATGATGCTTGAGATTTGTGTTTTTGTTCAGTTATGAAATGGTGAATTTTTCTTATCTTTACTTGTAATCAAATCGCGACTACCTACATTGCAAATATTAATGACATAGGTACTATTAACGCATATAATATAGAGCATAATAAGACATAAGGTATGAGAGTATTAGTATTAAGGAATATATGCAATGTGATGTTTGATGAGATTGATTAGCTTAGTATGAATATCTGAAGTTTGGATTCTCAATGTCCGTCATGTCTTTGAACTCATAGTTTGGTGGAAGAGTGACTGGGCCTGCTTTGTCTCTTTTTTCATTCTCCCATTTGGATATAAGTCCAACAAGTCCAGCTAATGGAACACATACAATGGATAACACCAATAAAGTGACTTTTGCAGATCTGTATTCTGGAGCTTCATGAGCTCTGAATAATTGTGGTCCAATTAATGAACCAATTGAAAATGCAACCATTGTCAAAGCATTACGAGCCAGTTTCTTAGTATGACCAGCAGTGTTTGCGCTGTTCCAGGAATAAAGTAATGAAATTACACCAGTTGAGCCCATGTTCAGATAAATGGCAATTAAATTGGCAACTTTATTAGTTGATGCATATAAGATGCTGTAACCAATGACACCTAATGTTGCAACACCCATGAATATGATAGTTCTTCTTCCTATATAGGAACATAGAAAAGATTCTCCTAAGATGACAATTATCATTGCTGCACCTACTGGCATTTGCACCAAAGCTGCAATCTCACTCGTGAAACCAAAGGATTTAATGATTGTGACTGACCAGGTACCCAATGCACCGGTTGAGATCATTGAGACAACTGTTAGTAGAAATAGCACCCAAGTGTGTTTATCATGGAAGAACAACTCTTGCAGTTGTTTCTTTTTGAAGGTTTTATTTTCAGTGCCTGATTGGTTTGATCTGATATGTTCTAAAACAATAATTTTTTCTTCTTCAGTCAAGAAGGATGCAGAAGTTGGATTGTTTGGAAGTAAAAAATAAGTACAAATTCCAAATAGAATGGTGATAATACCCATGACTAGGAAAAATATTTGCCATGATTGGAAAGTTTCACTGTGAATGTGTTGGAAACCAAAGGATAACAAACCACCAACGATAACTGAAAGACCAGCAAACGATACCCAAATACCAGTTCTTTGCAAATTTTCTGATTTGTTCCAGTACATTGACGATATGACGATGAATCCTGGTGATAGCGATGCTTCAAATATACCCAAAAGGGTTCTGACAACCATTAAGGAGGCATAAGTATAGCAAGCTGCATGACAAGCAACAACGATACCCCATGCCACGATACAAAAGGCCAAGAACTTTGCACTAGGAAGTACCTGTAAAAAATAAGCACAAAACGGTTCAGCGAAGATGTAAGAAGCATAGAAGATTGTACCCAAGTTGGCAAATTCGTTATTCTCTAGATTCTTTTTAATCCCCATAACACCAGCATAATTTAACAAATTCTTATCCAGGAATTGCAGAAAGTAGGCACCACACATAATAAACATAATTCTTTTGTCTATTTTTCTGCACAGCTCTTTAGGATATTTTGAATCAATAGTTTGATGGAGAGAAATCTTGTTCTTCTTCAAGAACCTGATGGCTTCATCATGACCAGCCTCAACAAGAGTTTCAGATTCCGATTTGCCTCGTTCTGTCAAGGAATGAGTCGTCTGGTTGTCTGTCTCAACCTGAACTTCTTCGAAATGGGCGCTCTTCTCGTTCATTAAGGACACCGGACCGTATCTTTACTGTTGTATTACAAGTTTCTGGTTCCTGATTCCTGAATTTTTTTTCCTGTCAAAAATTTCCTAAATTGGCGATCGGTCCTAATCAGAACATTTGTACATGAGCTACTGAAGAGAATTACGACAAATAATGAGGTATAGGAGGACTGTGAGGAGTCAATGGCAGCTGAAATTGCAATTGATGATTTTAATTCTCGTTGTATTTGAAAACTGGACCTTTTTATAGTTTTTTCAGGCTCTTTTAGACACTAGATCTAGAGATCTCTGCTTTTCTATAGTTGACTCACATTTTTGTGTTCAAATAAAATAGTGTATTAAAACCACAAAACATTTTCCATGAAAATTCATCCAATGAAGCTAGGTTGAATCAATGACTTTGACATTGATGGATCAATCCAATAACATTGAGACAGGAAGGCATTGTTTATCTAATAGCCTATCAACCAATATGATAGCCACATCTACTTCTGAGTTAAGCGTTCCAAGTGCTTCTAATCAGACTGCCTACTACACAGCACAAACACATTTATCAACGCTATCTGAACCAGCTACTTCTCCCGAAAAGGTTGAGAGGGACCTTCCTGCTGAAGTTTTACAATTTAATGAAACAAGATGTCCGTTACCAATTCATGAAGGTTCTTCTTCTCATCTTGAGGTAAAGAGTCAGAAAGAGACGATATCAGAGATTTCTCATATAATTCCAGAATCAAGTCAAGAAAGTTTACCTAAATCTATTCAGAAGAAAGTTATTGATGAGCCTGAAATACTGCCTACTGAAAGCCAAGATAATGTCATTGAAGACACTAATGATCACGAAAAACTATCTTTTAATGAACTAGATCATAGACCTCCATATATTCCAAGCTCACCAGTTTATTCAGGATTTGGACAGTCAAGCCTTAGACAGTCAGTGATCACACGACAATCTACACGTTTGTTTCCAACAACTGATAACATAAGGGACCATATGGAAGAACAATTAGTGAGATGGGGAGCTCCACAATCTGCTTTCAAAGTGGATGACATATTGAATGGTAAACATGCCTTCCAGAAGACAGATATGCCTATTCTTGACGTCTCTAAAGGTCAAGAGTCGGGGAACTCAGATCAGACAGCATCAGTAGATCACTCCATTACTGATAGCAATGTTAGCAGTATTGCCAAATCACCATACGTAACAATGGAAGTTTCACCTGAAGTCACAATTAGAAGAAGTACATTCAGAGAATCCAACATAGGTATTGAAGATAGTGAGAACATCCCACCTGCAATTGTATCACCAGTCAAGAGTGATGACTCTATCCAAAATAGTGCCTACTTCAATGCTAAAGAATATCCAGATGCATACCCAGCCGAGTCTGCCTCGATACGGTCACAATATATTTCTAGAATCAATGGAGGTACTCTAAGCGATAATCACAATGTTATTGAGGCAATTACAGATAACGAGCAAACAGTATCAGTCACTACACCAAATGCCTATCCACTTACTGAACAAGACGTTCCACAGTTAGTTAAACTTTCAAATGCTGCATCAGGCATAACAGTTCACTCCGATGATACAAATCCAAATCCTGCAACTTCATTTCCCACAGAACAAAATATACAAGATCCAAACGAACAGGAAGTTGATGAAGATATTGGCTGCTGGACAGTTACCATTGAAGCATTGAACGAAATGTGGAATGATTTTTGTGGAGTTGTAACTTGCAACGGTTTACCAGAAGATCGATATGAGACAGATCGAGCCCCAACGCAATAGATATAGAAATAGAGGAATTTATAAAATGTATGTAGCCAATACTTTGAAATAATCATCAATTCGTCGCAAAAAAATCTTTCTTGTTTGATCAAAGTAATGTCTAATCTGGATATTCCTTTTTATCATCTTCAAAGGTTATTCATTTTGTAAGGTATCTTTGTAGAGCTTTACCCATCTATTATGTATTTTGAGGTCCTTGAGTTTTGACATTACTTACATCAATGATTAAAGATTATAATCCAGCTTTTAAGGAGTACATAATCACATGTAACTGGATTGAAAGTCTGATACTTAATTCTTACATCTAATATCATTTCTCAAGTATTTAAGATCCCAGATGAGATCCCAGATGACAGTTCTGAAATTTATTATTTGAATTTCGGAATTTGGAAAGTTGACTCGTAACTTTAAAGCTTCAAACCTTAACTTTTATACTTTTGAAACTTGATTTTGTATGAATATTTACACTGAAGCCTAAAATCTGTACTGTATGATAACGTGAGAAATTGCAGGTTTGAATCGGTTTCCTATTTCCAATAAGTTTAAAGAGGCCTTCAAAAGAGAGGAATGATGAAGTCATTATAAGATTTGTTGAAGACAACGACCAAGAAAAATAACAGACAATAAGAGTTTGATATTAATACTAACTATCTACGTATCAAAAATACGTTAAAAACATTCTATTAAGAAAATATAAAATTATGAAAGAAATTGTGACGGAATTCTATTTTATGAAAAAATATTGTTAAATAAAACTAATCACTTGATTCTGAAAATCTTTCAGAGATGCTGTGTAATAATTTCTCAAATTCAGCCCTGCCTGCAGTTTCACCATTTGATGGTTCAACGAATTTAGATGAGGAAACTGCATGTTTAACATCAGAGGTTTGTTCAGCTAATTTAGACCAATTAGCACCATTAGCAACAGCTTTTTGAGCTTCATCGTAATAACCCACAAAAGCTCTCATCATATCGAAAGTTTTCCAAATTGGACAGAATTGATCATATGAAGAATAACCATTTTGTTGTAAGAAATCTTCTTTAATCAAGTTAGCAACATCTAGTGTAATTTTATCAGAATCAGATAAGGCTGATTTACCAACTAATTGAACAACTTGTTCTAATTCTTCAGCATTTGATAAAATTTCTCTTATTCTATCTCTTAATTGTGGGAACTCTGGATAATTTGAATCATAGTACTTGTTCAAAACATTGGTGTATTTGGAGTATGAAACAGAAGTGTTAATAGATGGGAAATGCTTTCTTTGTGCTAATTTCTTATCTAAACCCCAGAAAACTTGAGTAATACCTAAGGTGGAAGTTGTAACAGGATCTGAGAAATCACCACCAGCTGGTGAGACAGCAGCAACGATGGAGACAGAACCAATACGATCAGGAGAACCTAATGCAGTAGCTTTACCAGCTCTTTCATAGAAAGAAGCTAACTTGGCACCTAAATAAGCTGGGAAACCTTGATCAGCAGGCATTTCACCTAAACGACCAGAAATTTCTCTTAAAGCCTCAGCCCATCTAGAAGATGAATCGGCAATCATAGAAACATTCTTACCTTGATCTCTGAAATATTCAGCCAATGTAATACCAGTGTAAATAGAAGCTTCTCTGGCAGCGACAGGCATGTTAGATGTATTAGCAACCAAAGTGGTACGTTTCATAATTGGTTCTTTTCTACCTGAAATTTCAGTGAATAATTCTGGGAATTCCATTAAGACTTCAGCCATCTCATTACCTCTTTCACCACAGTTGTGGACAACAGCTAAGTTGGATAATAAGAATTTGTGATCAGAAGCTTGGTCTAAAGTGATACCGTAGTAGTCTGATTTTTCAGCTTGTTCTTCCAATTGGAAATAGAATGGAACGGCAGATCTGGTAAATTCGGTAGATTCAACAAAGTTGCTGGAGACAGCACATTTGGATAAGACACCAGTCAAAGATTCACCACTTAAGTAAACGTTGTAAACAGATTGGTGGTGAACACCAGCAGAATCAACTCTTTCATCTTCTTTAAAGACAGAAACTTTGATACCTAATGAACTAGCAAGTCTGACTAAACCATTAGAGACACCTTTGAAAACAGTAGTGATACAAGCTGTAGATTTGGAATCGACGTGACCATCAGCATCAACTAAACCAGCAATGTATGATTCTCTAACTTCAATATCATCATTAGAAAGTTCAACTGGAACATTCTTTTCAAGTTTTTGGTAAGCATTGGAGACACGAACACCAGAACCTTCAACAAAGTTCCAGAAGGTATTTGTGTTAACAGAACTTTGAATAGCAAGATTTAAGACACCTCTAAATTCTAAAGATTCTTGGGAAGCTTGCATTTCTTCAACCATATCTTGATACGATGGATCGGCATCAGAGTCATTTTCAAATTCAATAACACCTTCTTCGTTTTCGATAAGAGTTGATTCTTGTCTTGAAGATCTTTCTTGGGGTTCAGATGAAACACCGGAGTTGGTGGTTAAACCCAACAAAGCAGCATATTTGTTAACTCTTTCAACCAATTCAAGGTTATCAGAATCTAATGAGAATGAGGATCTATTTAATGAACCATTACCAGTCCATAAACCTAACAAGTAAGCTAATTCTGGTGCATTTTCAGCTTTTTGGCCGGCAGCAGCCAAAGCCTTTGATAATTGACCAGATTGGTACAAAACAGGGTTGATTAATTGGAAAGATGATTTCTTAGTGTGATAACCTAATTTGTGGTAATCACCAGCTTCAACAGTCCAGTCTAATGGAGCTTTGTCTAGAGAAGCAGCGAATTTATCAGCCTTGGATTTGGCATCAGTACCATGGACATCGAACTCATAGCTCTTAGTTTTTCTAACTGCAACTGGATAACCGAATTTGGCTTTTTCTAAAGTGAAGTAGGTAATTGAGGCATATGTTTTACCACTTAAAACTTGAGTAGAAGTTGAGACATTTTGAGGAGTTCTCATAACAATCTTGTGGTCCGCAGAAACAACAAAGTCCATTAATCCATGGTCATCGGTACCACGAGAGTTGACATGTTTAACATGGTACATAGTATCGATACCTCTTGGTAAACCAATGACTGGTCTTGGAGTACCATCAGTACCCATGACTAAATCACCAACCTTGATATCTTCAACAGCTCTGTCTTCTCCGTTAGCCATTAAGACTTCTGTACCTTTAGCAAAACAACCAACATAAATAATAGCATCAGAATTTGAAAATTTTGATAAGGATTGAGAAATAACTGTTTTACCACAACCGAAAGCACCTGGAATACATGTAGTACCACCTTGAACACATGGAAACAAAGAATCTAAAACTCTTTGACCGGTCAATAAAGGATAATCAGCAGATAGTTTTTCAGCAACTGGTCTTGGAACTCTGACAGGCCATGTGTGGAACATAGAGTAATTGTGTTTAACACCGTCAAATTCAACTTCTAAAATAGGTTCATCAATAGTGTAAGAACCAGCTTCGGCAATTGATGTGATAGTACCTCTAGCTCTTGGAGGCAACAAGATTTTATGATCATCTAATAAAGAGTTTTCAAAAATAGAACCAAAGATGTCACCACCACTAATATGGTCACCAACTTTTAAAGTAGCTGGATTGAAATCATATTTGATAGATCTATCTAAAGCAGGAGCATCAATACCTCTTGGGATATAAATAGATTGTGACATTTCTTTAATAGCTTTTAAAGGTCTTTGAATACCATCATAAATAGTTTCCATCAAACCAGGACCTAATTCAACAGACAAAGGTTTACCTGTTCTTAAGACTGGATCACCGACTGTGACACCAGCAGTTTCCTCATAAACTTGAATGGTGGCTTTATCAGCATCAATTCTAATAACTTCACCAACTAAGTTATCATGACCAACTTTAACTAATTCGTACATGGCACAACCAATCATGTTTTCAGCAACGACGACTGGACCAGAAACAGAGTAAATTTGACCATATTCAGATTCACTATGATCATCCAAGGATATACGTTTTATCTCTTTACGAGCATTCTCAATTGCACCAGCCTATGGTAAAAAGTGTTAGTAAAATGTGTCTGCCTAACGCTCAATCAAGGGGTTCAATTCACTCACCATTGTGATATTACAACTCAATTATACTCAAAACAGACAGATCCAATTCACAGCTATACTGATTCTAAGAGATCTGAACAGATTAAGTGCTTTAATTGTACTGAAACTGGTGTCTTTTGTTATCAATATAGTCCATTATGAAGGAAGAAATTACAGAACGTTTGTTTTCAGGGAGGTTGCAAATGGTATCACCCGGCGTTGTTTCTAGACTACCTAATTCGGAAATTCTATGTGAGTGTGAATCAAGATGGAGCGATCGAATCATTCATTTCAAAGTCAATTCAGTGTTGAGTTGAAGGGGGAAGTACACAGTGTTGATGGGAGAACAGTTCAATTGTGTTGTTGTTGATACGTATTACGATTGGTCTCTCGTTTACCTTAATATTCTTGCATTTTGACTTTACTAACTACTGGTGGATGATCATTACGGAACAGCAAGTTTGATGAATTGGATGGCGAAATACGCTCAGTGAAATTTACAAAGACAATGGTAATAGCTATGTGGTTATGTTTGAGACTATGACAATTGACCAAGCTCAAACCTAATGATTAATCTCTTTTCGTCTTTTTGTCCAGTCATCCAACATTCATCTTACAGTCGTTCGACCAAATAATACTGTCTATTAACTTCGTCTAACTTCCAAAAATACATCAAATGATCCAACGACATGCCAACTACAAGTAACAGTATTAAAACATACGAATAAATCCATATATTATTTTTTTTAAAATGATTGCGGACGATTAAGCTTCAAACAATACCTCAATAAAATAAAAAACCTCATCTCGATATAGTAAGAAACATTAAAAGCAGTAGTAAAATATAAGAACCAGCATCATGAAATCAAACAACATTAAAAACATCATCAAAAGGCATCAATTGTAAATTTAAATAAAAACTTCATCATTAATTTATAATATTCATCACCTATGTACAAGTTTGTTAATTGAAAACTTTCAATGGGAATTCAGTTATTTAGTCCGCTTATTTAGATCTAGCTCTGACTTTCCGTCTCTTTCTTTTAAGTCTTCTGACTCTCTTCTTTCTCCACTTATTACGCATCTTGCAATAATTTGTTCAATACGTGAGTTGAAGAAAAGAAAAAGTGAATAGAAGAAGAAAGTTTTCAGTTTTTTGAAAAATATATTCAAGTTCGAAGACGGCAAATTCCGAGGGCGTAGTAATAAAGAGCGTCACAGAAATTTGTTTCTTTGAAACCCTCGGAATTCATTTTGGTGTCAAGGTGTTTAAATGTCATGTGATATTTGTTAGGGCTAAGATTCTACTCTTAAGTAGGGCATACGAATTTACTAAACTACTGAGGAACTTCAGATAATACAATCTATACTCTATATTAAATACATTAGCTATAAATATATTCAGTCTTTTTTGGATTTTTCAAGTTTACTTCTTTCTTGGTTCAATGTTTTCTGGAACGAAACTCTACTAGTTTCAATATTATACAACTTGATAACTTCATCAATGATCTCCTCATTTAGTTTCAATGGTTCATCTTTAACTTTGTTGAAAACTGCATCTAATTTTCCACTTTCTTTGAAGATTATATGATCTTGCTCAATTAAGTCTTTGAGATGATTTGCACCTAAATATGCTTTGAAGTTGCAATAGAATCTGTAAGCGAAATAAAAACATGGGATATTTGGCACAACAGGAACCAATGCAAAAGGTAATGTCAAAGGAACCAAAGCACCAGTTATCAACATTTGTCTGGTGTGGTAACTGATTCCTGTTTTAACAGTTTCTGTTAAACCTGATTTCAATTCATCTACTGTCAAATTTGAAGCTGGATAATAAACTGGAATATCAACTAATTGATCATCATGCTCCCCTGATTGGATTTCTAATTGAGACATGAACTTTTTGGTGTCTTCCTCTAGAGATTTAGATTCTTGGTTAGATTCAGATATCTTCAACTGTCTTAATAATGAGGAACTGGATGGAATGGATCTTAGTGAATCTTCGGTCCAAGGGGCTGACTCAAGAAACTTATTGACATAGTAAACAATCTTCTTATTGTATGATTTTTCTGATGATTGTAAAGTATTCCAACCTTTAGTGGCTAAAGCAACGATTCTATTCTCATATCTGACTAAAGTGGAGTTACTGTTGACCAATGAATCGTTGTATCTGAAAAGTAAATATGACTTTTTGGAAGTCACTGGGAACACCAGGATCTTAGCAAGACTCTTGTTTGGATTAACAGAATAGTATCTTTTGAATAGTATGGTATTTACAAAAGCAGGTTGTGTATGTTTAATGTTAATTTTGAACATTATGGATAGATTGCTGATTTGAAATTAAATATTGAGGCCAGAAAGACTCAAATGAAAGTACTGGAAGCTGAATACCACAAAACGGAAAAAGGATTTATTGATCTCTGACTGGATTCGCCACGCTGAACTTGTGCAAATCTGATTATAACGTGACAATTTGGTATTGAAACTCACAAATTGTCAAATTATACGTCAGACAATCAATCCGGTATTTGAAGTCTTCCGAAGATTGAAACTAAACGAGTGAGTGGAGCACTTGAATAGCAATTAAATCAGTGTAAAATCTTCGAATAATTTACTGCTCTTTATGTTGCGATTCTACTGGCTATGTTGATCGTAAATTAATGATAATTGCATCGTAATAATCTATTAATACTGTGCTTACTATGACCCAACAACTAAAACCCTGTATAAACGTCGCTGTAAAGATAACCATACATCAACTTAGCCCAATTTTGTACACGATTTTTTGAACACAGATCCACTTAAAACATATATTCTTTCGAAACCCTCGGAGAACACTTTTTTTATCTTTGAGTATTACCTTTTCTATTGGATTCTTTCGTGTTCTTTCGTACTATTCTGTATTCTTCTCACCTCATCGTATCTTTGTGTCTGTACCGAATGCTTTTGACATAAAAAAAGCCACATTTAATACCAAAAAACATTAATACCCACCTTACAAAAGCATCTCTATTCTTCATTGAGCAACTCAATCCTGTCATTTTTTGAATACCCCCTGTCTTCGTTACCTTCACAACTACTTTTTTTGTCCATATTATTTGTTTCCTCAGTTTTTCAAATAAGGTACACATTTGTTGTGTCTAAACAATGTCACAAGTTACTGATTTCAAAGCAAATGAAATACCGGAAGCTAGTGTTCTAGCTCTTGATGATGAAAAAAGTGATGAATGCATACCTATAGCACTGCACTCTGATGATGTTCCTGTGAAGAAAACCAATATCAAGCGTTCAGAATCATCAAAATCGACTAAAAGCAAACATAAATCAACAAATCCATATGATCAGATATCAAGCTGTTATTCTCACGAAGCAACAACTGTACCTCCATATGTGCTTTATGGTATTGCAAACTCTGAAACAGAGCAGGGTATTAAGAAAACGAATGGTTCTTCAGTCCCAGGTCAAATTGAGAATACTCTACAGGATCCATTCTTATCAGCATTAAATAATAACTGGGGGACCTTTTTCAAAACTGTCGATAACACACCTGCTTATTCTGAAGGGATATTGAATAACGACCTTGAAGCTTTCAATCAATTGCCTGACTTATCAGGAAAATGGGGTGGTGATGCAAGATTGAAAAGTTTCTTGAATAATGATCATACTGATTTACAAGAATATATGAAAAAAGCACTACATCATCAACAGAGTCATACCCCTACTTCATCAGCATCATCTTATAACAGAGATTACACTAAATCAAGATCAAAAGCTGGCTATTGGATGTCAACTGCTAAAAGAGAAGAATGGATCCCATACTTTAGAAGAATCTTGATTTCTAACAATTATTTGCCTTTGTTCTTCAGGCTGTTAACGATCGCACTAAGTGCAATTGCATTGGCTATCTCGACTCATATTTATAAGTTATCAGATACCAGTATTAATGATCCAGGAACTGGTGACATCCTGGAAATTCCTCAACAGGCAAGTACAGTCATGGCCATTTGTGTTCAGAGTGTTGCTCTTGTTTATTTATTTTACATCACATATGACGAATTTTACTCTAAACCAATCGGTATAAGAAATCCAGTTGAAAAAATTAGATTGATCTTGTTGGATTTACTTTTTATTATCTTTTCAAGTGCAAATCTTACTCTATCATTCCATTCCATTAAGGATTCAACTTGCTCAACGGACATTGATGCGTTAGTGCCCACAGTTAGTGTTATTTGCAGAAATCAAAAGGCATTGGTTGCGTTTTTATTCGTTATTCTGACAATGTGGGTGGTAACCTTTACAATTAGTATATTGAGAGTCATACAAAAAGTTTCTGGACCTTCTCCGTGATCTAATGAACAGTTAATATAATCTTCTTTTTTGGTTTTAGCAGTATCAACGAGCTCTACAGTTATAATTTCAATAAATAACCCATTATATTAATATAGCTACACTCCCAGCTTATGAAACCAAACATTAAATCTAACAAATAATAAAAACCATAAATAAAAAAGAACGTTAAAATGCAAGCGTTAAAAGCAAGTCCTAGACGATAAGATGCAAAGAGTATTAATTTATTCATCTGAATATTTCTTACAACGACCATACCAAGTCCATTCGACACATTTTCTTTCTTTGGTAGGCTCTGGCGTATTGATAGACGTCGTTTTCGATTCTTCAGGTTGTTTGCCTCCTTTCTCATCACCAGAAACAAAATTCCAGTTAAAACAATCATGGCATGGTGGCGAATCAACACATTTGGCAGTCTCATTGTAAGCTTCAATGATATCGTCGATCACAGTATGAATTCTATGATTTAACATATTGAGATGCCATCCCTTGTCAATAACAACGTCATATATGCACTGTTTACCTGAGTGACACTGAGTTTCCATTGCATAACCAGCAACTGAACAAGTTGAACTAGCACCGTTACAGACACCCATGAAAATTGGATCTGCAGTGTGACCAAAATGCCAAATACCTTCCATGTATTCAGGTAGACCTGGTGGCATTGGTAAATGTAATCTTCTCGTTGCTAGCATATCTCCAGGTGCCTCGAATGAAACTGCTGGTGCTCCATAAGTCCTTCCGACTAAACTGGCTAATGCACCACCTAATGAATGACCAGTTAACCAAATATTTGAGTTTGGATATAGTTTAGTGACATTTCTAAAAACACTTAATGCTGCTTGATAGTATTTATCTTTTCTGTAAAGTTCTTTTTCAAGACATGTTTGATCGCACGTATATGATGATTTATAACAATCACAAACTGGAGTCCACATATAACTGACTCTTGCACAACAGCAGGAGAACAATAGGTTATCATTATCTTTATCTTCTACCACGGTATCATCATCACCAGAACCTGATAAATAGGCAGCACTAGTACCTTTATACGCAATAACAACAGTAGAATTATCGTCAGACACAAAAATATGACCTCTAACACCAGTACCATTCCAACCATGTCCTAATGACGTATTAAAGTTGACATCTCTCCAATCACCAGTTTGTGGTACTTCAACATAAGCGTTTGAAGACATCAATGCTAATGAAACAACTGTTTCTTTGTCTGTAATATTTGGTGCATTAACCAAATCATCATACCAGTCTAAACTGATCTCTTTTGCTAAGATAGGATGAGTTCTTGTGTACTCTATATATGATTCAACAAAGTTTGGATCTCTGTTTGATAATCTTTTCATCTCAATTTGATTTGATGCATAAGGTAAACTAACAGTCCAAGGTGATTGATTTTGAAACTTGTTACTCCAGATTTTCTCGTGATGATCTATACTGAAATCTGAGTCTAATCCATTACTTTTGATAAACTGATCTGTGACATCTAATCTTCCATGAACGTTGGCATTGAAATCTCTAGTGTTTTTATGGAAAATATGCTTTAAATGGAATGTTGAGATTTGCCTCTCTGTTGACACTTTATTAGAAAACGTCAACCGTAGCTGTTCACGGTTTTTCCATATCATAAATCTGAATCCAAGTATGACTAAGAGTGATACTAATAGCCATTTGAGCAATCTGTTTTGTTTTTTGGATGTTGCATCTGTCCTTTGATTTTCAAACAAGGGTTGATACTCGTCAGTTTTCATCGTTTCAAGCCAGGATTTCACGTATGTAATTGATCCTTAGTATTGTTTAGTGATCTGTGGATAATTTGTAATGCGTAAATGACTGATTGCTTTGAATCGTTAGTCAGGTTAACGTTGTGCAAAGATAAAGAAGCAAAACAGAAGTTGATTTTGTTTTTTATGTCAAATGATAAAGGGGATTACGTAACAAGGTGAGGCCTTGAGTACTAACAAGTTATTATCTATTATTTATACAGGAACTCACCATTTCCAGCCCTTGATGTAGTCACCGAGGACACTCTCAAAGTTCTCGTATTCTAAAGCCACTTCGTCTTTCATTCTTCTGGTGCTTTCACTCTCCAACAAAGAAGTGTAGCTCCAGTCAAGGAAATCTTCCATGTTGTAACTCTGCTTCTTGAATGGCTGAGAAAAGATCTTTGCCAAAGTGGCAACGTTTGGATGGTAATGTGACTGAAGTGTTTCTAATTCCCATAAGGAACTGGATAATGAGTTAGTCTTTAATGGATCTTTTTCTGAATTGTCAAATGGATCTGAGTATTCACCAGAGGTGTCATTTTGCAACAACACCATACAGCTTGGATGTCTTTTTAACAAGTTGTAAATGAATGGAATAATGGAAACAATTGCAGAAGGAGAGGCACTGATTGATAATCTAGCCATTCTCTTGATGAATGATGCAACAATAGATGAAGGTAAGTGAGTAGACGCTAAGAAAATATCTGTCAATCTGAAAAATCTTGATCTGTATTTAACATGCAATAACGATTCATCAAATAAGGAGTATAGTTTTAAATAAAAATTTGGATAGTCTAAATTGTATCTTCTCATCAATTCAAATAACCCATTAAGAGCTAAAATGGAGTTTATACCACCCAGATCATAAGAATCTGTTAGGAAATCCATTAGGTTGACAGGTTTTTTAAAAAATGGAATGATTCTTTTATGTAATATTAGCAAAATGGTTTTGTATTGATTGGTTGATAATTCATTTCCTAAGAAATATAACCATTTTAATTCAAAATTTGAAGTAAACTGAAATTTATTTGAAACAACCGATGGTAAATTTTTAACAAAAGTTCTATTGTATGATTCATCTAAAACAGTTATTAGATTTTTAGCAATAGTTAAAAATTTTGAGAAAACTAACTCAATATCTAGGTCAAATTCTTTCAATTGATCAACTTTGACATCATAAAAAAAATAAAATTGTAAATCTTTATATTTTGAATAAAAGCTGCTTAGAAATTCTTGGATTATAATATTAGAGTTAGTACCATCATTTAAGACTTCACCATTAGAGGATTTAAAAATAGATATGATTAAGTCATTATAACTTTTAGTTGGGAATGATGGAATCACTTTATTATCTTTATCAATGGTAACAAACGAAATACTTTCAAATTTCAATAATTTCATGTAAATCTCTAAATTATCAATAACCAGTGAGCAGTCGTATGGTATTGTTTCTAAAAAGAATAATAAGTTCAATTTGAACATTTCGTAAACTGTCTTCAAATCATCATTATCATTCAATTTATTCAATTCAAATAGCTTTTCAAATATTTTGAATGTTTGCAAATTCAACAGTCTGATGTTACTTTCGTATTCATTAAATGATTCTTCTGTAGATAAATGTGGCAAGAACAAATCGTAGATCTTAACTATTTTAGTAATCTCATCCTGATCAACTTTTTTTGATTCTTCAATGTCATTGATTATTTCATTGATTTTGGTAGTAATGAATTTCTTTGAAGTTTTATCCTCTTTCACTGTTTTAGCCTTCTTAATAGACTGGGAAGTCTTTTTAGAATCAGCACTTCTTTTGGCCATCCTCCCTCAATGAAAAGATAAACTCTATTGAATTAATTTTATTTGGTTCTTATTTTTAATGTTTAAATTTTTTTTTCATCCTCATCGCCTTAATAGTGTCTCTACCAAAATATTTGTATCAAATTTAATTCTGATTTCAAGGACTAATGTTTCAATAAATAGAGACTTCAGACTGATAAGAGGTTAAGTATTCACTCAACACTAACTGTTTTACTGAATCTAATTGCATTTTTTTCCTATTTCAGAACAAGAATTTTGATCGAGATCAAATAAATGCAAAATCATGATAGTTTATCAAAATCTGCTGTAACTTGCTGATAAATTACTCTTAATCAGTTTCAGTAAAGATCTACAACTACTTTAAATGTTTTTGATTGAGTGAAATTACATATCAGAGCTCTTTCGTTTGATTTTAATGGAAACATTGAGGTTTTATGAATTTCAAAATTTAAGACTTTTCTTATTTTTCCCTACTTTTAATATAGAAAAATTCGGGCGTGTGGCGTAGTTGGTAGCGCGTTCGCTTAGCATGCGAAAGGTCTCCGGTTCGACTCCGGACTCGTCCATTTTTTGCAAGTATTTTTTAAATAGAATTTTGCTTTATGATTTATGATTGAAACCAACACTTATTCACAATTGAGTGTACTCAATATCTTTGAATATGGAACGATTTTTTGAAGATGAACATCCATCAAAATAGAAAATTGGACCATCATTAATTCAATGATCGAAATTCGGATAATACTATGTATATTCTTCATCGTGCAATTCTGGTATTAGGTGCATTCATAGCCTTGTATTAGAAACTTATTAACCATGAGAGACTTCAAGGCTCAAGTTTTTTAGAGTAGTTAAAAGTTGGATTTGTAATTTCGATGAATGTTGACGATAATCACAACAAATAATGACAAAGGTGACATGTTTTCACTTTTCAGCATTCACCCAGTATGCATACACTACAATAGGACCCTTTTATTGGATACAATTGTAAAGTTCATTACTCCATAATTTTCAGCCAATCATGTCATGCAGATCAAGTTAAATAATTTTCCGAAAACAAAACATCAAAAAATAACCAATGATGGAATTGATAACTCAGATTAGCAATTCTAAGTCCTCCTGGCTTCTGTAAGCTTATTTAATAAATCAGACGTACATAATTGATGGAACAGTTGAAAGTTGAGAGTACTTACACTAAAATGGATCCACTACCCTTGTGTCTCAAATAATGTTTGTTTACGTGAACATGATCTTTGACACCATTTTTGAGATATCAATTCAATCTAAACGATCTAGAGGATGAGAATCAGGTACTCTATAAGATCAATAGATTAAAGTAGACGACCTTGATGAAGAACATATGATAGTGTTGGATCACAGAACAGTACGAATGCAGAAATAACAGAGATTCCCTAACAAACGATCTTCAGGTGTAACTTTCTCTTCCTCGCGAGTCTTACCACCGATATACACGACTGTAATTTTTTTCACTGCCGTAGTTTATCGGTATACAAATTTTTTCAAGCGTTCCATAATTAAATGATCTTGTATAAATGTAACTGATTCCCTTCTTTCTCTCTTTCTATTCTTTTCCAGTCTCGTCAGTTATATTTCCAAAAATGCAATACTCTGCCGGTTTATTAGCTTTAGCTTCATTAGTTGCTGCCAACGCTGCCACAGAACTTAAACATGGTTCCTCATTCTCTAACAGTATGGGTCCAGTCACTTTCTTATTCCCAGAAACCAGACAATGGACTGCTGATAACGACAACATTGCTCCATGTGGTTCCACTGCTGGTGTTGGTAACAGATCTGATTTCCCATTAGACAATGGTTTCATTGCTTTCGTTGCTAAATACATCTCCACTGAAGTCAAATTATCCATCTCTTACAAGAGTAACCCAACTTCCCAAACTGATTTCCAAGATTTCTACAGTGGTAACGTCACTGATGAATTACACATTGGTCACACTTGTTTCTACATGCCAGACCAACCATCAAACATCGCTGCTGGTGATGTTGCTACCATTCAAGTCATCTACCAAAACGATGATGAAGATGCTTTAGGTGATGATGGTCCAGTCGAAACTTCTACCAATCAAACTTTCTATGCTTGTGCTGATATCAAATTCGTCGAAGAATCCGTTTTCGATGTCACCGATTACGCATTAGCTTGTTTCAATTCTACTAATGACAACTACTACGCAGAATCATCCATCCAAACCACCAGTGCTTCAAGAGATGCCTCTGCTTCTGCTCAAATCTCATCTGCTAGATCTTCTGCCGGTTTAGCTGCTTCCACCAACACTGTTTCCACCACTGCCACTTCCTCATCTGGCTCCTCTTCATCTTCCACCGGTGTCGCTGCTGCTTTGTACGCAAACCCAGTCGTTGGTGTCTTAGGTGCTGCTGCCCTTGCCTTAAACTTCATCTAGACGATTCCTTGTTTATATTAAAAATGGATTAAATTTAATCTAATGTATTATGTCAAAAAAAATCTGTAGAGATGAGCGTAGCAAGAAACCAATTATAGATGGTTTGATTAACGATAGTGACGAATGAACTAGCTAGTACTTTATATCAAACTCTTACTACTAATAAAAAAAGAAGAACTTCATTCATCTGTCAATAGTCAAAAATCTGACTAAGCAGATTACATAATATTTTTTGTTCGAAAAAATCCACGAAAAAAGTCCAAATCAACAAAAGGAAACTATTAAAGTTGGTAGTAATTCCAACTTCAAATTCAATCGTTAGACTTAACTATGGGTGTCACTGCTTCCAAACCAACTGAAACCAAAGTATTTTCTCCATCTTCCAATGTCGAATATGGCCAATCATTGATGAACAACTTGGCTCAAAGTAACGAAACCGATTACGCTCGTTCCCAATACAGTGAAATTGGATTCCAAAAAGAAGTTAGTAAAAAACTTGACTCACTATCGGAGGAATCTAACAAATTCTTCGATACTACCTTGCAAAAAAGTCAGTTGACTGAAGATACTGGAGAAGACAAAAACTTATCAAATGTTAAACTCAATGATAAGATTAATGAATTGACTAAATCTTTAGAATCAAAGAACAATAAATTTCTAACATTGAACGAAAATGTTTTGAATTCTAAGAAAGAAATCGTCAACTGCTTGATTAAAAATAAATCAACACCTTTGAACTGTTGGGATGAAGTTAAAAATTTCGAAAAATTAGTTAATGAATTATAATTTACATATACGATAACCAGGAGTTACATACACTAAATACATAGCTAGATGGAATAAAATGAGATAGTTTATTCTATTATGAACAACGTAGTAATTACTCTAATCCAAACCCTTTATATAATAAAATCAAAGCACTATCACTTTCACCACCACCGGCTAATGATTCAATTTTAGCTTTATCAACAATAGAAACTTTATCATCGTTAAATCTCCACCATTTATCATCATCGTATTTATCTTTGATAAAAGCTTGATAATGTCCTGAATCTGCAGATGAACCTTGATGGGTTAAGACACCATGTAACTCATATAAAGAGGAAGCATTTTCTCCATTTGATAAACCTTCTGGATAGATTGATCTATACTTAGCTAAATATTCGTTATATTTATCTTCAGCAAACAATTGTTGGGCATTAGTTGATTTGTTTGATTTGTTATATTCAGTTAATTCATTAATTTTTTCTTTTTCTAAAGATCTTAATTGATCTCTGGTTTTAATTTTATCTTGTTTATAGTCATCATCTAATAAATCAGCTAAATCTAATTGGAATGGGAATTGAACTTTTCTTAAAATTTTGGATTTCTTATTAGTTGCTCTTTTCCAAAAAAATCTAACGAATTGAATCGTTAAAATTGTTGGTAACTTTGTAATTTTTTTATTAATTTCATAATTACAATCTTTATTCAAATTTGAACTAAACTTTTCTAAAGTATCAACTAATGAATTTTCTAATCCATTTTTCAAAAAGTTAGTCTTTATATCAATATGGCATTGTAACTTTAAATCATTTTCATATTTTTCTTCAAAATCAGTTATATCTTCTAGATTTCTGATACTTGATTTGAACCCAATTTGGAAATTTTCGATAAATCTCTCGCCCAAAACGTTGTTTAACGATAATAACAATTGAGTGAAAACTTCTTCAGCATCTTGTTGTTTATATTGACCATAATTATCACGTTCGTTGAATTGTGGGAATAAGACTCTTAATGAAGTGACTAAGTTATTTGGTATCACGTATTCTTTATCGTTGTATTGGGCTGATTTTAAATCACTAAAAATTCTTTTCAGTTGTAAAATCAAATGTTCATTTGTACCAATTTCACCAACTTTATCATTTTTAGTCAATGAATCTTGTAAGAATTGAGAGTTGAATAATAATTGAATACTTGAATTCAAATAACAAGTATTACCTAAATTTTTTAAACCAACCGGAACCAATTCTTTGTGAATTTCTTCTTCTTTAGAAATTTCATTGATAATGTCATTCTTGATAGGTAGGTTCAATTCAGGAGATCCTAAAACCATAATAATTTGACTTTTCTTCAAATTCAAAGCCTCGACTAATAAATCATTAACGTTTAATTGACCCGATTTCAATAAGATCTTCTGTCTTTCGATAGGAATGTTTGTCACCTCTTTTATTTTCAATTTGAACTGGAGCACTGTGTCATTGAGATTCAGAGTCAATGGATAGGTCTTCCCACTGTTCTTGATGAGCACGTCGATAGTGGACATCTTTTATATAAAACTCTGTGGGATGAGTAAGGAGATACGATTTAATTGTGTTGTGTCTAGTATCATTAATTTCGTTTTGTTTATTCGCCACTAGCACACATACACCTTCTCGGAATTACGAAATCCGACTGAATTGGGGATTACACTGTTAGTACAAACTGAGTTAGTTACCTTGAATCAATTTTGATTAGCCATTTCTGGAATTCATATACGTGAAATAGGGTATTTTTCTCTCCAAATATTCACAAATATTACTAATATCTGGTAATTGAATGGATTTAGGAACATCATTCACAAACAGATATCTCAAAACTTTGAAACCTTTACATCAGATGTTGAATCGCTTGTCTTTGAAGAAATATTAGTAGACATTATTCAATGGGCAGACAATAAAGTATAAAATAAATGTATGATTAAACTTACTAAACTGCAATTGTAACGTCTTTATGTAATTTTGTACTACTAACGTTTATCTTAAATCGTTATCGTTAATTAAATAGTTTAAATATTTCATCATTTTTGATCTCTCTGTTGATTTCAACTTAGTTCTAATACAGACACGTCGAATTGTTGGCGTTCATAAGCTCGAAATCACTAATATGCTTCAACTCATGAATGGCTGCTAACTGTTTTGATTTCAACTCGTATGACTGAATGAGACCCGTGACATTAAGCTTGAGCTTGTTGAGAAGTTGTAGCACGATGTAGTAATTAGTGAAGCAGTTTGCAAGGTAATTAGGTAGTAACTGGTATTGTAACATTTGTTTTAGTTGGTTCATTAGTAATATATCATTGAAAGAGGAAAGCGTCTTGATGATTGGATTTGTCATGCTGGAGATTGATTGGATTGGTTTCTGTTCTTGTATTATCTTGTTGATCAACCTTCTGTATGTTATAAAAATTAATAAATAGTAATGTAGATTGATTGTTATTGTTGATTCAATTTCACTTGATAATGAAGTATACCATTGTGTGATTGATTGAATGAAATTTTGAGATTTATCAATAACTTGTTCAAGTGAATCATTTTTTAAAGATTTGTAATTGAATAAAGAATCAATTAATTCACCACAGTAACTGTTTGATAACTCCAAGATGTTTAATTGAACTCCCGAGATTTCTTCTTTTGGAAGCTCTGAATTAGTTAATTTTTCAACATTCCAATCTCTTGTTCTCATTGGTTTAAATTCTAATAATGGTACAAATTTGTCTAATTTGATTATTTGCCATAAAACTAACTTATGTTCTATTGAATTGTCTGACGTATAATTGAACCCATTGTATTCAACTAACTCAATGCATTTGTGTAAAAACATTAGACTCTTGCTGTTATATGTGACGTTTTCTGTGAAATTGTAATAAATCATTAATATCAAACCTTGGATCATTTCCAAAGATGATGTTTTCAATTCTTTGGATAATATCACAGCAAGATTTTCTAACTTTGTCTTATTTATGAGTGGTGCAACAATCAGTGGGTCCAATGGACTGAACTTCAATGCATTCAAATAAATCATTACTAACAATAATGGATTAACTGTGCTTTGAGGTTTCAAATTTATGAACATCTCTCCCTGTTGAGCTGACAATAATGGAATGCTGGAATTGAAATATTTAAAGAATAACTGGATCAATTGAGGACCAACTGCGGCCACTATTGATTGGATTTCAATGGTAAATGACTTTGATGTTTGAGCAGATATGTCAATTAAAGATTCGTATAACGCATTGTTTTTTGTAATAAAATTTGATGATTGTAGGCTGTGATTAATCAAGTTGATTTCCTTATTAGAATTGATACCTAAATCTCTATGGTTTTCTCCGTGAATTTCTTCAATTCTGATAGACTTGACACCAGTGCTTATACATGTCAATCCATCCAGTAAACAATCATAGCACGACCCTGGACCCAGTGGGAGGCATTGTTTCCTCTTATACTGACAGTTATCACAGCAAAGATCACTTACAGTGTTACTCTCTTCATTGATGCACTCCAACTCTCGCTTGATGCACTCCAGACACTTCGTATCCAGTCCCTCACGCACACATTTCGTCTTCCTCTTTCGACAGTAAACACACGGCTTGTTTCTGCGACGTCTCTTCTGTGTTGTTTCCAGCTCTGTCTCGACTTTGGACGTCGCAGCATATCCCTGGAAATCCTCGTTTAATGGGAACTCTTCGAAGCTCATCTTCGTACTTTCTACTTCCTCTTTGTTTAATAAAAGACTCAAGTAATGTGTTTCGAAATGCGAAAAGTAAACAAAAGATTATGTCATATTCTTGAGCTTAGAGTGATACTGAGATGAAACAATTACATAGAGCCGGTTCTGTTCCTTTGGGCCTTCCTGGAGCTACTGGGAACCACTCAGCTAGCTGCCCAGATGTCTTACAAGGACCTACCTCCGCTTCCAGCTCACAGAAGCGAGGCATATAGCAGGCTCACTTAAGTCGACGCTCATCATGACACTTCCAACAAGACCTCCACACGATCCATACGCTCAAGAGTATGTTTCAGAGCGCAGATTCGACAAAAGTCCGTTTATAGAGGATCCTTTCCAAGATCCTAAGCTGGATCAGCACAAAAAATAGAGATCACCACTCGCTACCATCAAGACTGGTGCCTTGGTTCATCCTATATCATCATCATTATATCACCATTATACAGGCTTCTATTTTTATTTATGAGCTAATCACAATGAAACAACTCACTGGTTCCATCATCATCATCCAGACGCAACCGTACGGTATCTCAAGTTGTGGTGCTTCAGGTGCGTTGTTTAGTATTCTTGCAATTAAATTGCTAATATTCATATTTTATAAAGACAGATGAACGATCAAGAGATACAAACTGATGATCTTTATTTTAATAGCTGAGATTGTCTTCTGTTTAACCCTTGGGTTGTTGTCTAGTTTACACAATCTTGCACATATCGGAGGGTTCATCACTGGGATATTACTATCAGTTACCATACTGAACAATCCAAACTTCACACACATCAGACAAATCAAAAGCGAAAAGAAGAAATTCTCCTGTGTGTTTAAGCGGGATAACATGAAGTCAAAACTGTTCATGATTTGGACTATCTCAAGAATTGCCTGTCTTGTGCTACTGATTGCATGGTTTGTCGGATTGACTCTAAACTTCACCAAAATAGTGGGGACAACTGTTACTGGTGCAAATACCTGAGCTGTTTCCCTTTGAACAACTGGTGCTCAGTGGGAGAACTCTCCAGCTCCTAATAACGGCAATAGATTTGTATAGTTAAGAAAGTCTGTCACGTGTAAAGTTTCTTATGTAAGCATTTGTGTGTTTTTTCCTCTGCTTTTTACACAAACATTTTATGTCAGTTAGATCTTAGAAGTTGTCTGAAACGGTAAAATAGCAGTGAAATCGTCAATTTGACTCTTTAACCTCTGCTGGTTTACAAATATTTTTATAGCTGGAGTGTATTTTGCTTATTGAGGTCATGTCTGAGCGAAATCAGTCTGTGGAAACGTTGAATTTCATCAACTTTAACCAAGATGGGAGCTGCTTTTCGATAGGAACGAATAAGGGCTATAGAATATTTAACTGTGAACCATTTGGCAAATGCTTCCAAAGAAACGATCTTGCCGGGACACCTGCTGCTTCTACCTCTGGGGCCATGTCGAATATCAATGGTGGGAGTAGTGGAACAGGGATAGGGATAGTGGAGATGTTGTTTTCAACCAGTTTAATTGCAATTACAGGATTAGGAGACCAACCTTCGATGTCTCCAAGAAGATTGAAGATAATAAATACTAAAAGAAACTCTACAATTTGTGAATTGAACTTCCCTACAACTATCTTATCTGTTAAGTTGAATAAATCAAGGTTGTTTGTGTTGCTTGAAGAACAGATATACATCTATGATATTACAAATATGAGATTATTACATACGATAGAGACGAGTCCAAATCCAAATGGAATAAGTGCATTATCTCCAAATATTGAAAACAACTTCTTTGTTTATCCATCACCCCCAAAGATTTCAAATAATCAATACAATTTATTTAATGATGACGCTGATATTCCAAACAACAATTTATCATCAACCCCACAATTAAGCCAACAGCAAACTCCTCAAAATAATAGTAACAACAACAATCCAAGTTCGAAACAGCATAACGGTGATGTTATTGTGTTCAATGCAACCACTTTACAGCCTGTCATTGTCATTGAAGCTCATAAGACTCAATTAGCAGCAATTGCCATTAGTTACGATGGTACGTTATTAGCTACAGCAAGTGATAAAGGTACCATCATTCGAGTTTTTTCAATAGAGACTGGATTGAAATTATATCAATTTAGAAGAGGTACTTATCCTACGAAAATCTATGCTTTAGCATTTGCAAAAGATAACAAATTTCTATCTGCAAGTTCTGCAACTGAAACTGTTCATATTTTTAAACTTGGTGCTGATTTAGTGGAAGATCCAGATACGGTACCGGACCTGATAAAGCCAAAAGCAATGAGAACTGACAGTTCTGAAGGCGAGATGTTCCCTGCTAATAGAAGAGTATCGACGTCTTCCTATGATTCAGTTGGAAGTTTTGACGTGAATGATGATTCAAGAGGTGAACCATTAATAGACCTGTCTAGAAAAACAGTAGGTAGAATGATCAGAAAATCATCACAAAACATTGGAAGAAGGGCAGCAGAAAAAATTGGCACTTTTCTACCACCTAAACTTACATCGATGTTAGAACCAAATAGACATTTTGCATCGTTGAAAGTTCCTGCTCAGTCGGGTGTTAAAAATGTCATTGCTATAGGGCAAGAAGTTCAAATATCAAAAAATGGACTACCATTGGCTTTTTCTAAAGGTATCCCAACAGACGACTATGATGAAAACCTAGTGATATCAAATGAAGATGTCCTATCCAGTTCTGACGAGAGCTTGGTCAACTTGATCCACGTGTTGGTTGTCAGTTCTGAAGGTTACTTCTACAAATATGGACTGGACCCGGAGCGTGGTGGGGACTGTATTCTCTTAAACCAATACTCGCTCACTTCGGATGGCCAGTAATTAATTGGTGACTAATGTGTAAAGAAATGCAAGAAGAGTAAATGGTACTGTTTTTCCGTAAGGTTGTTCCGATGAAAAATCTAAAAATCTTTCTTACAGTTTTTAATAAACAGGGTACTTACTACTTCTTAACAAACAAGAAAAGAGCCCTCATTAGCTGCTATTTTGTGTACTACTGCCGAATTATAGGATTTTCTTCTCTATTTTGTGAACAGAAGTTATACTCACCACCAAACTATTGCTGCTGCTGGGTGTCGTCTTCTTGAGTTTATTTGTTAGTCTTTTTGTGAATCCGTACTAAGGAGATCTCAATAGAATGGTGTTGTTAGGAAGGGGCAACAACAGCTCCAGTGCCTCGAAGCAAACGGCATTGTTCGACATAAGGATCAAAGGTACAGACCATGATGTGTTGGTCATCAAGGGTGCTTCTAATGATGCCAACTCTGTCTTGTTAAGTGGGACTATTGTATTGTCAGTGTTAGAACCTATGAATATTAAGAAGCTAAATCTAAAACTATATTCCACATTGAGGTTGAAATGGACCAATACCTTTGAAACTAAGAGTGGAACAGTTATCAAAAGACCATTTCGTTATGAAAAGAGAATATTTGAACATGCCTGGGATAATTTTGAAATGCAAAACTATTTTTCCAACCTTTATGATAATTACACCAATTTAAAAGAGTTAGCCAAAAAATCAAGTGCTGATAGTTCTTCAAACTCACTGAAATCATTTGGATCTAAAAAATCAAAATCAGCTTCCAACCTGGTTTCATTTGGTTCCTCGGCTTCATTATCTCAACAGTCTCATTTACTAGTTCAAGGTAATTATGAATTCCCATTTAGTGCAATCTTACCTGGTTCCACGTTTGAAAGTGTCGAAGGTTTACCTGGTGCTTCAGTGATTTACAAATTACAAGCAACGATTGAAAGAGGTAGATTTGCCAATGATTTAGTTGCTAAGAAACATTTAAGAATTGTTAGAACTTTAACTCCAGATGCTGTTGAATTATCAGAAACGGTTGCAGTTGATAACACATGGCCGAAAAAAGTTGAGTATAGTATCAGTATACCTAAAAGAGCGGTTGCTATTGGATCAAATATCCCAATTAATTTGACCTTAATTCCATTACTAAAAGGTCTGAAGTTGGGTACCATCAAAATCTCCTTAGTTGAACATTTTTCATGCTCAAGTAATACTGGACCTCCTCATAACGGTGAAAGAATAATCATAGGTACAAATGCACAAGACTCAGAAATAGAGGTAAATGAAGATAGATGGGAAATTAATACAGTTGTTCAAATTCCACCAAGTTTAACAAAATCAACTCAAGATGTTGATATTTTAAACTATATCAAAGTTCGTCATAAATTGAAATTCAGTATTGGTTTGGTTAATCCAGATGGTCACACTTCCGAATTAAGAGCTTCTCTGCCAATGGTTTTATTTATTTCACCATTTGTTGCACTTGGTGTTAAGAATTTTGATAGAAAAGATTCCGTTGCTGATAGTGCATTTGACGCGTTTTCAGAAATTCCATCCGGTTCAGAACAAGACTGTGGTGATGATGATGAAGTTATTTTCGCACCAGATCCTGATTTAACACCAGCAATGGCATCATTCGCTAATTCAATGCACAATTCAGAAATCGAAAGACAAGCTCCTCCAAATTATGAAAATCATATTTATGATAGGCTATGGAAAGAAATCTTGATTGAGGATACCCCTGATGGTTCTCAAATTCCAACACCAGAAGTTCAAACTCCAAATAATCAAACTCCAAACGGTGCTAATGATGGTGAAGCTTTAAATGTTAGTAAATTAAATGAAACTTTGAGAAGACTACACTTACAAAGATTGAATGAACAAAGCCAAGTTTCTCCGAACTCTTTAGCTTCTACTTCTCCTCGTCCTACTCAGCCAAGTTTCACATTCGGTGGTGGGGATGATGATGACGATGATGACGATGATGGAGGTATCAGTTTCCAAATTAGTCCTAATCCAATCCCAGTTTCAACGCCAGTTAATAGTATAAGATTAAGCTCTGATGATTATTTTGGAAGTCAAGGAAGTATTGATCAGCATCAAAGCCATCAGCTTCATCATCTGCATAATGGTATCCATTCCCCAACTTTCACTCCTGGTTTCAATCATATTTCAAGAGTCAATTCAGAATCGAATTTAATCTCCAATGGACAAAGTATGCCATTATCAAGAGACTGGACTTCAACTAATCTATCTCAAGTTCCATCATATCAAGTCGCTATGAGATCTCCAAAATTTGATGATTTTTCACCAGCTTATGAACCACCAGATGAATTATCATTACCAAAATCTATTCATTTAAAATCATCTTCATTAACAAATTCAAGAGCACAAAGTACAGCATATCTCTCTACTCTAAGAGGAGTTGAATCAGGGAATGAAAATTCCAATATAAGATCAATACCATCATCACAGAACTCATCACCATCCCATTCAAGAAGTACATCATCGACAAGATTATCATCAAGCGCAAATAACGTATCATCAAGTCATCTATATTCAAAATCACCATCCAAGAACAAACATATCTCAAACAGCAGTTTTTCAGGGATGAGTCCATTCTCTTCCTCCCCTCCAGTTTCAAGATCTCCAATTGCTAACAATAGTTCCTTTGATGGTTCAAGTCAACGTTTATCAAGTCAAAATAAATCAAGCTCATTTGTCAATCTGATGGGTAATCTGATGCATAAAAAGGAACATAGATGAATTAAATTGAACTTTTAATGACTCTTCTGATATATAACACTCAGTATTAACGAACCAAATAAAACTTTTAATGGATTTTTCAGACGTTGTGGTTGTAGTTAAAAGAGATTATCACGTGGTGAGACCTCAAGTGACACATCCGGACACCACCAGTCAAACAATCCGATAAATTACAAGTTGCAATAATAGTGTGTAGGAAAGTTCCTCCATTTTTAACTTTTGAATTCAGCAAAGATACTGACCGGATGTTTAGGGATAGAACGAACCTGTATTTATCCTATAGAAGGACGTATCCTCATCACAATGATGCTTTCGGAAAGTTTTCTAGATTTGATATGGATGAGGAAGAGAATTTGATAGGTAGTAACCTTGAGAGTAATGACAATGGGGTCGCATTGGATCATAATCCTTTGCCACCCTCTTTTTTGGATATTTCTGAAGAGATTGATGAGCAGATTTTGGATATTACGAAGTTGATGGATAAATTGAACGGGTTATATAAGAAGAATTTGTTACCTGGGTTTAATGATAGATCATTAGATGAAGAAGAGATTGAGAAGTTGAACTACACCATCACGAATCATTTCTTCAAATGTGATAATTTGGTCAAGAGGTTCAATATACAGAGTCAGAATAATTTATTGAAGAAAGATGATTTGAATATAATTGATAACATGCAAAAATCGTACGCTTTAAAAATTCAGAATTTATCATCAAATTTCAGAAAGTTACAGAATAACTATATCAAGTTCTTGAAGAAGGACGAATTTGAAAAAACACCAACTAATTTGAAGTTAACAAACACTGATTCGTCATACAATCCTGCATTGGCTGAAGAAACTGAAGAATTGGAATCTTACTCCAGAGAGGCCATCAAGGAATCCTCAACGATTTTACAACAGAGCTCCAATATAAACGATGCATTAATCCGTCAAAGGGAGCAAGAGATCACAAAATTGGCACAGGGTGTTTTGGAAGTGTCAAGGATTTTCAAAGACATGCAAAATATGGTTATTGATCAAGGTACGATCTTGGACAGAATTGATTACAACATTGAAAACACTAAAGTTGAGCTACAACAAGCATCAAAGGAATTGAACAAAGCTATAACTTATCAAAAGAGGACACAGAAATGTAAATTGATTCTGCTGCTATCATTGGTCGTTCTTTTACTATTCATGATTGTGATATTGAAACCTCATAATAGAGGCGGTGGCTCAAGTAGCAACACCCCTTCTAATAATGATAATAATAATGATAATAATAACAGCAATAATCAGAATAATGACGTTTCTGATAAAGATAAAACAGAGGAAGGTAGTGGGAATAAGCAAGGATTTTCTATTGCATTAGAAGACCAATTAGATGTTAGTGATAATAATCTTCTATAGAAATGTTTTAGTGTTTTTAAAGAAATCTAATAACATGTTAATGATATTAATTCGTAGGTATTATTATAAGCCTTACATTTATTGTTAATTCTAATCTAATATATTAAGACAATATACTATAATTTTGACCAAAAGCGAAATAATAAACACACAATGATGAAAAAAAAAATAACACAAAAAAACGACAATTTGAAAATGCCAAATTAATATACAAGATTCTCGATAAAAAAAAATCTTATAAAAGAATGGGTATAAATAGAACAAACCTCAAGCTAGGAGGTAGGATATAAAGTTCATGAATCTTGATTATGTATCACTCAAGTCCAACCTAATGAATTTTGAGTTGCAACGGGTTTTGATATCTGTGGAATATAATGGTCAAGTTGGGACATTTGACTATGTGGTTGACTATGTGGTTGACTATGGGAACTTATTCTGACACCAGCGCCATACATAATTTCAAAACTATCAGTAGATGAGTTATCTCGTGAAATAACAGATGTTGAAGCACTCTCTAATTGAATTCTTTTTTTAACAATATGATATCTGGCAAGTAGTAATATTAAACCAAGACATACAGTACCACCTACCACAGATCCGATAGCAACACCGATAGCTTTACCAGGACTGTTTGATAATGATTTAGATGAAATTTCAGATTGAGAATATTCCATGGAACCAGCGTCAATTGAAATACCTTGACTGGAAGCAGTAGAAGAAGTAGACGAAGAATCTGAATCTGTTTCAAATGATAGACCAATTAATGGAATGGATGGATCAATCAAATCAGCAAGTTGTCTATAGGTTGAATCACTGTTTTCGTACAAAGAGGATGTTGCGTCTAGAATCTGTTTTTGTAAAGTTTCGACATCATCTTTAGGGAAGTAGACTTGAGCAACAGTAATGATATAATTGACATCCGATGAAGTAAATGGAACCAATTGGGAAACACTAACGTTGGAATATGAATAACCAAATGGATAAATTAATACATCTGGTAAATATTCAAAGATCTGAGCACTTTCAATTGAATTTTTAACAATGAATGGATAGTTCCAAACATCTCTGAAACCAATGGTGATCAAAACATAATCTGATGGAATTTCTTCAATGGAATCTGGAGTAATCGCTTGAGGTAATGATGATGTTTGAACTGCTTGGATAGTAGAACCAGTTTGAGTAGTTGTTGAAGGAACACTAATTGAAGTAGGTAACCAATGAGAAGTTTTTGGAGTAGCAGTTGTAGTAGTTTCAATGCTTGGAGTTTGAGTCTCTGGTTCTCCAGTTGGAACAATCATTGATGATACTGAAGGTCTTTGTGGATTGTCAGATTGTTCTGGTGTACTTGATTCGACCAAAGAAGGTGTTGAAGGTACAATTGACACAGATGGTTCGCTAGTAGCTGTAGTGAAAGAACCAGATGTTAAAGCTGGACCAATAAAGTGGCTTTCTTCTGAAATTGAAGATTCAACAGGAGTACCAGTAGTAACTGGTCCTTCAACTGTTGATGGGCCTGGTGTTGTTGGTGGAGTGGAAATAGAAGTTTCGGTAGCTGTGCTAGGATCAATAAAGGTTGAATCAGCAGTAGACTCGACTGAAGCAAAATCACTAGTGGTGAATTCAGCAGTAGGAATAGCTTCAGATGTAATTGCTGGACCTGTCTCAACTGGAGAGTCAGTAGTTAATGTAACATCTTCGCCTTCAGAAATCACAGGGGTACTAGTTTCTGCAGTTGCATCCGTTGTGGTTTCTGCTATAGTTTCTGCTGTGGTTTCTGCTGTTGCGTCCGTTGTAGTTTCTGCGGTGATTTCTGTTGTGGTTTCTGCTATAGTTTCTGCTGTGGTTTCTGCTGTTGCGTCCGTTGTAGTTTCTGCTGTGGTTTCTGCTGTGGTTTCTGCTGTGGTTTCTGCTGTGGTTTCTGCTGTGGTTTCTGCTGTGGTTTCTGCTGTGGTTTCTGCTGTGGTTTCTGCTGTGGTTTCTGCTGTGGTTTCTGCTGTGGTTTCTGCAGCAGGGATTGTCGCTTCTGCACTAGTCACTGTCTTTGCTGGTGATTCTGTCGTGGTTGGAGCAATTGGTGGGATTGTAACAGTTTTACCTGCTGTAGTTGTAGCATCTTCAGTAATTTCCTCAGCATCACTTAAAGCACTAGAAGCGTAATCCGTGCTTTCAGTAGCCTCATCCATAGTTGATTCTGCTGATGATTCTGACGATAATTCTTCTATAGTGGTGACAGCTTCAGGATCAAATGAAGTCGTAATTGCAGCAATTGGAGAGTTAGTTGTTTGTTGTTCTTCGGTTTCTTGCTTACTTGAAGTAGACGTAGAAGTTAATGAAGGAGATGTGGATGTAGAAGAAGTAGATGTGGATGTAGAAGAAGTAGATGTGGATGTAGAAGAAGTAGATGTGGATGTAGAAGAAGTAGATGTGGATGTAGAAGAAGTAGATGTGGATGTAGAAGAAGTAGATGTGGATGTAGAAGAAGTAGATGTGGATGTAGAAGAAGTAGATGTGGATGTGGATGTAGCAGTAGAAGTAGAAGAGGATGATGAACTTGATGATGTGAATGTAGTTCTTGAAGTGGTACTGGTTGAAGTAGTAGATGAAGAGGTTGTAGTTGGAGGTTCAACAGTAGTTACAGTTGGAATTGTAAAAAATGCCGTTCTACTGGAAGTAGTAGTTTTGTCTTCATTTTCATCATCGTTTTGTTCTTCTGTTGTTGTTTCTCTTGTTGGAGTTTGTCTTGAAGTGGAAGAACTGGTTGCCTCGTAATTCCTTCTTGTAGAGGTGACTTCTTCTGAGGTAGTCTCATCATCATCTGAAGTTCTTGTAGAATAGACTCTAGAGCTTGAGGTAGTAGTCTCATCCCAGAAATCGTATTCTGTTGTAGATTCTTCTGAACTGTTCGAAACCTCAACGTCGTAATTTTGACCAAATAAGTCTTTCAAGTTGAGTGGAGCAGCCATAGCGGTATGGGCCACCAATAGTAAAGTGGATAACTTCATGATGTGTAGATGTGTATATCTCTTGTTCTGACACGTCAATAGAGCAATAAAAACAGAGGATCTGGAGGTGAAAAATGGCTGTTGCAACAGAGCCGTGTGTGCTTTACTTTACCCAAGTATAAAAGAAGGAAGTGTAGTTGGAGTTGGAAAAGTAAAGAGCAATTGAGAGGAGCGTGTAGCTAAGCTAGTTAACGAAAGAGCAAACCCTTAACCTAGTGCGTAGATTTTTCGCCTGAAACAGTGGAGTGTAGGACGGACAAAGAGAGTGTCAATGAGCGTGTGAGTGTTGGGAACTAGCCTGGAAGGTCTTCTGCTAGCGGTCGCTGTGGTTTGTTTGCGAGTGTTTCGTTTGTCCTTGAAGTTTGGATCTCAGTGTAAGTTTTGTTTTGCAAAAGTTTTTCTGGAATTGTTTTACGGTGGTGTTTTAAAAAGGAATTCAGTGTGCCTTTTTTTCTATTTTCGATGTTTTCCCGATCCCAAAAAAGAAAAAAAAAACACAGAAAACTGCCGGATACGGTAGTATTCCTGATTCGGATATATGCCTGAGTAACCTGAATGTGAATAAAAGAAGATCTTCAGAGTGTTTCAAATCTATAATTTGGCTGTGAGTTTCAAAAGAGTGCTTTACGCTTAACTAAGCCTGTTTTCCGGTGCCTTATACACCCAAATTGATCTCAAATGAGCTTCTTGTTCTATTGGTACCTTTTTTTACGTGTAGCAAAATCTGTTTCATGTCGTGTTCAACCTTTCAAAAACAGGCCAGATTGGGGTTGGCATCCCAGTTCTGGTCCACTAAACATGCGAGGTACAGTAAGTACCCTTTTGTGCACTATTTTCTTAGCTCGTAACTTTCAGTTCTGTTATGGCAAAATTCTAATGCACAAATTAGCTTCGAACTAATTTTCCCTGCTGCTTTAGCAGGTTCTACATTCCCATTCCCAGATCTAGGTGCTAGATCGATCTATAGTCACAAGGTCTTACTAATCTTGCTAAAAATTGCTCGCGACTGGATCTGGAATCTGGGCTACAATATCGATCAGATCGAATCATTCTTCTTGTTTCATATTTTCATGCAGATCTGAATACTTCACTTAAAAATTGGCATATCATCTACAAAATTAAATGAGACTGGACTTAAGAATAACTTGTGTAGAAAATGTGGTCTAAACTATCGCCTGCAGTAGGTCCTTCCATATTAGTTCGCTGATCTTTTCAGCATCTTCATCTAGAGTTTCTTTCAACTCTTCTGTCAATGCTGATTTCGATTTCGTATCTTGAATTGTCATCGTTATATATTCTGTCAATTCTTCATCAGCAACTTCTAATAGATCTTCCAAGTACGATTCGATCTTTTCCTTGATTGAGACCAAGGCATTGGCTAATTTCTCTTCTGATATATCCAAATCTGATTTCTCTTTAGATTCTTCCGGTTCTTCTTCTTCCTCTTCTTCTTCAGTTTGTTTAATACTAACTTTTATAGGAACTTTAACATTTTGTTCTTTTGAAATACTTGAAACTTGTTCTTCTTGTGCTTCTTTGACTGCTTTCAATCTATCAATTTCATCCTTCTCAGCTTCAACTTCCCTATTAACACCAGATGGTTCAAATTTACCTTGTTCATATCCAGGTTTAATGGTCTTATCAAGATTTGTCTCATAGTCCATCAACTGCTTTTCAAGTTCAATTAATTCTTTACCATGACGCTCAATTGATTTAATAGAAACTGACTTGATGGTATAGTTTCTCATCATCGTTACTTTCTCCTTCTCTAGTCTTGCTTCTTCAAATTGTTCGTCTGTCAAGCCATCATCCTCTTCTTCTTCTTCTTCCTCATCATCATCATCAATATCCATTGAAGAATCATCCTTCTTAGTGTTGGCAAACAATTTACGTAATTGAGCTTTTGATCTTCTGATTTCGTCATGTTTCTCCTTCTCTCTCTTTCTTTTTTCAATCTCTATAACTTTCAATCTAAAATCTTTAATATCTTTCTTCAATTGAGGCAACACATCAGCTGGATTGTCTGCTAATTGAGACTCATCAACAACATAGTCTGAATTCGTATTGCTTGTTGATTCTTTTGCTGTATTATTAAACTTAATACGATTTTTAATTTTCTCTTGAACTGAGTCAACATCAATTTCCATTTTAAAATCTTCTCCTAGAACATCGGTGACATATTTCAACAGCCCACTATTTTGAGAGAACACTAACTTATCTCTCAACACGCTAATATCTTTAAATAAATTCAATTTGGTCAATCTTTTAACACTATCTAAATCATCACTTAGTAGCTTGAAAAAAACAACTTTATTATCAACATCATCAACATAACTCCATTTAAACTCAGAAACTGACTCCAGTTCATCACTCTCATTAATCAAAAGGTTCAATATCTGTTCAATTAAAGAGTCAGGCAAGTTTCCAAATCCAATAACAGCAACATTAAACAATTTTTCAGCTGGATTTTTCAAGTCGTATGAACCAAACTCCACAAATCTTGAAGTCTCGTACTCTTTCAACTGACTCGACTCATTCTTTCCGTCTTTATTCAAGTCATTTGTATCATTGGTGGTGTTGTTCACCGTCTTATCTCTGATTCCTCTTCCAAAATCAACATATTTAACCTTGTCTTGATAAATTGGAACAGCCCCAAACTTGTTCGGTATCAGCACCTCACTTCCATTTTGTGATAAGCCAAAATGAGTGAGAGATGGAAGAGGAGGCTTCGAATTGACTGATAATGGCGATATTGTCGTTATATGGTTTTTGAACATGTTATCCTTTGATGTTCTCTATTTTAGAGTACTTGTTCACTTGTTTTTGATTTTGTTTTTTGAGTCTAATTTTTTTGTAGCCAATAAAGATGATCGTAGTGACACATCTGTAAGGACACAAATAGCAACTAATGCAAATACAATAAAAGGAGCTAATGTCTCCAATATTCTCGCACCATTTTGCCTTCTAAATCCAATTTAGTGGCTTATAGTTATAATGACAGGAAAGGTTTTAGTTACCGGGGCTAGTGGCTTTGTTGCAAGTAACGTTATTGGACAATTGTTTGAAAAAGGATATACTGTAATTGGAACCGTTAGAAATCAATCGAAATTGAATGATTTATTACAAAAGTACAATGAGAAATTGAATAATCCAAAATTGGAAGTGTTTGTTATTGATGATCTTGCAAAGGAAGGTGCATTTGATGAATTGTTCCAAAAGCACAAAGATATCGAAATCGTTCTTCATATTGCTTCACCATTTGCATTTGGAAGTTCTGATGATTTCGATGCAACTTATTTGGAACCAGCCGTTGATGGTACTTTGAACGTTTTAAAAAGTATCACCAAGTTTGCTCCACAAGTGAAGAACGTCGTGATCACTTCTTCATTCGCAGCAATTGTTAACAAAGACAAAATAGGTGATAAATCTTTTGTCCATACTGAAGAAATCTGGAATCCAATTGAATGGGAAGACGTGAAGGATGAAGAAGCTGCTTATTATGCTTCTAAAAAATTATCAGAAGCTGCTGCTTGGGATTTCGTTAAACAAAACAAACCAAACTTTCAATTCAATGCAGTCACTCCACCATACATATTTGGTCCTCAATATTTCGATAAAGATGCCAAAGCTGGGAAATTGAACACCTCCTCTGAAGTGATCAACAATTTGTTGAAATCAGACCCAAATGATACAAAATTATTCAAAGATCTGATCTTGTTGGAAGTTGACGTTCGAGATGTTGCAGCAATCCATATATTGGCATTTGAAAAGCCAGGTATTGGAAGTGGCAGATTATTTGCTTGTACTTGCCCATTCTCTACACAATCTATATTGAATGTCATCAATGAGAAGTTCCCTCAATTGAATGGTAAGATTGCAAAAGGTCAACCAGAAGGTGCAGATTCATTACCTCAATTTTACTTTGATAATTCAGAAACCGTCAAAAAACTTGGAGGTTATAAATTCATCCCATTTGAAAAGACAATAGTTGATACTGTTAACCAAATTATCGACTAATGTTGAAACTGTAATGAATTAATGATTTGGTTTGACTTAATTTAAGTGATTTGATTTAACATACTGTAGAAACCTCTAAATAGTAATTTGTCACTGTTCAAACTTCACAAAAGATCTAGGTTATAACTTTCTGAAAATTGATAGAACATTTCCCTATTTGGTGTAGAATGCGAGGTTACTAAATATGAATATTGAATAATCTATAGTAGTAACTGGCGCAAATATATGAAATACAATATATAATATAACATAACATAATAGTATACAATATATTTTTTTCAACAACAAAAGATACAACTTTCTAATTTTGATGAATCAAACGACAGGTTTACATTCCAGATTATTCCGACGGTAAATTTGCTTCATTACCGTCGGTGATGCGTAATAGGAGGGTCAGGGCAAATTTACTTGTAAAAAGATTCGATCAACCATTTGATTAATGATGATTTAATCTATCAAGTAAGAAATAAATAGTGACAATCCCAGATCTATTTATTATTGATTTAATATCACGAGTGGGGTATAGTTTCAGGAAGTATTGATTCTAATATTCTACGCATTAATTTGTTGTTATTTCTTCTAAAGTTTTAAAGTCAAAGATAACTAATCAAACAATGGCTCATATAACTTGGAAAGAAATTAGTGCTTGTGGTGTATCCATTGCTGCTATAGTATGGGCATACAAACTTTACAAAGAGAATACCGAACTTTCTGAACTTGCTCCTCCAGTGGTGGGCATTGAAGGACTTATAGGGAACACTCCTATGGTTTTAGTTAAATCACTGTCCAAAATTACAGGTAATAACGTTTATGCAAAATTAGAGTATTTGAACCCAGGTGGTTCTGCAAAAGATAGAGTTGCTTTAGCCATTATCAGAGATAAAGAGCAAACTGGGGAATTAAAGAAATGTGATGTTATTTTTGAAGGTACTTCAGGTTCCACTGGTATTTCGATCGGAACAGTTGCAAATTCATTAGGCTATAAAGCTGAGATTCATTTACCAGATGATACATCTCCTGATAAACTAGCATTATTTGGAACTCTAGGTGTTGGTTTGAAAAAAGTTAAACCTGCCTCAATTGTTGATCCAAATCAATATGTCAATAGTGCAAAACTTGCTAGTGAATCTTTAAACAACGATGAAAATTCTGAACAAAGAGGAATCTTTGCTGATCAATTTGAAAATGATAGTAATTGGAGAATTCATTATAAGACAACAGGGCCTGAAATCTATAAACAGTTGAAAGGAAAAATTGATTTTTTCATTTCAGGTTGTGGTACAGGTGGAACAATAGCTGGTGTTTCAAAATTTTTAAAAGAGAGAATTCCTAATGTGATTACGATTTTGGCAGATCCTCAAGGAAGTGGTTTTTTCAATAGAGTCAAATATGGTGTCATGTATACTAATGAGGAGAAAGAAGGAACTAGAAGAAGACATCAAGTTGATACGATAATTGAAGGTATTGGACTGAACAGAATCACCCATAATTTTGCACAAGGTGAAGGCTCGATAGATGATGCCATAAAAGTCACCGACGAACAAGCTATCAAAATGGCTAAATTCTTAAGTGTTAATGATGGTTTGTTTTTAGGTTCTTCAAGTGCAATTAATTCAGTTGCAGTTTTAAAATTATGGAAGATGTCTGGCATCAAAGGTAAAAATATTGTTATAGTTGCTTGTGATTCAGGAACTAGACATTTGAGTAAATTCTGGAGAGAAGCATTGGATGTTCCAAATGATGTAACAATTGATGATATTTTGAAATAGCAGGAAATCAGTATTTAATAAAAATTGCATTAATAACTACAATTTTCTTCTCGTAAAAATGACATCTATATTTTCATAAATAATTAATTCAAGGAGCTGGAGTTGAAACTGCAGAAACTTCTGGCGTGCTGACAATTGAACTAACTTCATCTAAGCTAGGTGATAGATCTCTTGAAGCAGGAACAGAATCATCTTCTAGTTTCTTTTTACTAGGAAGGGCCAATGTCTTATTGTTTAATTTTAACTGGATTTTAAGAGCTGGTTTAGAACTGTTAGGTGTTACAGCACTGGTGCTAGAGGTTGCTGCTGTTTTTGTTTCTATTTTAGATGAAGTCTTATCGTTTGCTGAATCAGTTTCTAATTGTTCTCCTGACCATGACTTGAAACTTATTGCATAACCTGTAAATGTTTGTATTTTCAAAGGTTGTTTAACCCATTTTCTTACTGATCTCCCAGTTTTATCTAGTTTACGGTCTTCTGAAACGGCATTTCTTCCAAACCCAGTTTTCACAACAGGCTGAGGAGTGCCACTTCCCGGAGTCTCCGGAGTTGGTGATTCTTTTTTGTTATTACTTAGCTTTGGTGCAATTGCCCTTTTTGGTGTCAGAAGTTGATCGTTCTCTGGCTTGAGGGTCAACGTGATTTTTTTCTTTGAGGATGCCTCAAGAGGATACTTCTTCAGTAGATCAGGAGACAATTTGAGTGTTACCAGCTTGGATTTCGCCATTGTTTGTTGTGTTGAGATTCTTGACAACTTTGATCAATTGATTTTGTTGATGGAATCAAACTAAATGAAAAACGTAGCGAATATACGAATTCGCTTACATAACAAAACCATTAAGGCCCATTCATTAATAACTCATTTCATAGTAATATTAAGCAATGACAACGTAATAGCTGAAAATAAATCAGGAGTACTAATTATTCTTGGAAATTGACCTTTTTTTGATTCTTAATGAGTTGAAATTGCAATCCCAAGATTCTAGAGAAAATTATTTAATGAACTATCTACAACACTAAATCAAAAGAATACGGCATATATAACACAAAAAAAACTACCAGTAATAATAACTATTCCCAATCGCTCAATCATTAAAATAAAATAAAATAAAATAAAATAAAATAAAATAAAATAAAATAAAATAAAATAAAATAAAATAAAATAAAATAAAATAAAATAAAATAAAATAAAATAAAATAAAATAAAATAAAATAAAATAAAATAAAATAAAATAAAATAAAATCAAAATAGTCATAAAATAAACCCACCAAATATCCATCAAAAACCTCCAAAAGTTGAACCAAATAGAAATACCTCCCAAAACTAATAAACTTGATAATAATACAAAAACCTTAGAACACCACAACATCAACCTTCAATATATAAATCATTTTCCAAAAGGCCAGCGATCTGAAAAACTTCAAACAATTTTGAAGCCTTATTAACATCAATTCTACAAGCTTTCTGAGCATCAGTCTTTTTGAAGCTTTTTGAATTGAATCTTTTTCTTGCCTTCTCAGCAAAAAATCTTTTCTTTGTATCAATATACTGTGAAGGTGTCAAATTTATAGAAAACACAATTGATAATTCCTTTTCTGGAATTAAATCCAAATATCTTTCATCTCTCAAACTTCTTTGTTCGTAGATTCCAACCTTCTTTAAAATACGCTTAAAGTCAATCTTTTTACAACTGGGAGCGAAATCTGGAATGTCTTCAACTGGAAGCCCATGAACATCCAGAACAGTTGAGTTCTCTAGGAAATCTAGCCTAGATTCAAAAACTCTTTCAAAATTATTATACTTTGAAGATTTTCTTGTAGAGCTTTCGATACCTTCTAAAGATCTTGGCCTTTTGGATCTGGTAAGATATGGACGTGTTGGTTGACCTGATTGGAGATCATCAGAGCTTGATGAAGAGGATAAAGAAGAAGGAGTTCCTACTGATGGCTTTTGTTTTTGTTTCTCTGCTTCTTTCTTTGTTTTATCATTCTTCTTTTTACCAGCCAATTTAAAACCATAAGCAGCTAAAAATCTCTGATGTCTTTTAATATTGGTATTTGCTGGTAAGATATACATGATTGGTCCATTAGTTTCCTTTCTTTCCCTGTTAGGTTTCTGTAGAGCTGAGACATCCGTATCCAATAAACTCTTTGATGTGGAACCAAATAAAGATTGAAGACAGCCATGTTTCGGTTCTGGTGAAATAGGTGGTGACAAATATTTGGAACTGTGAATCATGTTCGGATCTGCCATTTCTGAATAGTTAAAAAGTGTAGAGAAATAGACCCAGTGGACTCTGATCTTGCTTTATATTTCACTGGACTGATAAATTGGTGATTTGTTTCAACTTTTGAACAGTAAATAAAAGGTTATCAATTATGACACAAATTTGTTTCAGATTTGATAATGAGATAGTCGTCTGATTTACCGGAATATTCAACAATTTCCGGTTTGTCACTAACAATTTTGACCAATATAGTTGGAGTAAAACACGTAGTTAATAATTATTTTGCTTAGTATTAACACCAGCCTGATTTATTCAAAAAAGATCCCAATTTCAAATGATTTTTGTGGTTTATAAATTCAACTTTGTAAACAAAGGTCACGTGTATATGCAGACTTATGCAAGAATGTGACACTTTGATAAAAATCAAGTAAACAAACGCGAAATATTTGGGAGGCTGCAGCTTTTGAAGTGATGAAGTAGGCTGGAGCTTCGAAAAGAGTCTGGAATCTGAAGATATCGAATATGTGAGTTTAGTTTTTTCGTAATTGATGATTTTAGGGCAAGATATTTTTGTTTGTTAATAGGTTTTCTGGTTTCAAGAAATTTCCTTTGATTTTCTGTCTATCTCTTCTACAATTTCTAAAATAACTAAAGATTCATTAAGTATATTTACACAAGATAATTGATGATTATAATAAAACAAAACTATTAAAAAATATCATTAAAAACGTAACTTATCAAATACCAAAATCACCCTGAACCAACGCATTTCTGATATTTTTTTTATCTGTATTTGGACGATAATGCAATTTATTCATTGCAGTGGTAGTAGTAGGTAAACTATTCAACGTAACATCACTGGTTGTACTCTTTTGAGGACTAGAGCCTTGTGCTGCTGCACCATTCGGTGGGTAATAGCCATGTGGAGGAGGTGGATACCATGGATGACCATTAGGTGGATAGCCTTGAGGAGGATAACCTTGTGGTGGGTAACCTTGTGGTGGGTAACCTTGTGGTGGGTAACCTTGTGGTGGGTAACCCTGTGGTGGATAGCCTTGTAGTGGTGGTGGTGGATAACCTTGTGATGGATAGCCTTGTTGTTGTGGTGGATAATAACCTTGTGGTGGGGGATAGTAACCCTGTGGTGGATAATTACCTTTAGGACCTCTTGATGGGGACTGGGAACTGGGTCTATTAGATGGGGATCTTCCTCTATGATCACGTTGAGGTGTGGAACCAAGTTGAAGTGGGATTGATGAGGTTGATGAGGAAGCTGGAGAACCACCTTTGCGATGTTGAGGCATGTATGGATATCCTTGTTGTCTGTAAGGAGAGTTCTGTCTCGAATTTACACTTGAATTAGGTGAATGTGTTTTGGCCATGTGTTGCTGTTGTTGTTGACCAGCTTGCAAATACTGACCGTTCCCTTCATATCTTTGAGGACTTCTATTATCTCTTTGCATATGATTAGGACTTCTTTGGCTATGATAGTTGCCTGAAGGCGATGGTCTCTGTTGAATTTCTTGTTGATAGTATTGAGGATCAAGTCTTGAAGTTGGAGCTGAAGTAGGATCATATGAGTTTTGAGAATTAGATGAAGGACTTGGACTCTTTCTAGTGAACTGATTTTGTTGTTGTTGTTGCTGTTGTTGAGGACTTTTTCCATGCATTGGATTAGGAGAGTTTTGCTGCTGCTGTTGTGGTTGTAATAATTCAGGACTTATTAGAATTGGATGAGGAGAATTTTGTTGTTGTTGAGGAGGTGTTGAAACATATTGCTGTTGAATGGTTGATGATTGAGGACTTTTTCTAGTATATCTTTGACCTTGAGGTGTTGTATGAGAAGAAGATGGAGTCAAATTATTATTACCAACAACATCAGTTTGTGGTAATTCCTTAGGTATTGAAGAAAAAGATGGAGCAGGAGTCTTATAATACCCATCTTTAGAAACAACAGCTGGGGCAGATTCAGAAGACACTATTTCCTGGTTTTGGAACTGTGAGTTTGATGGTGGTGGTAGATTAGGTTGTGTAAGTTCTTGCAACATGATCTTTGGAGGAGGGGGCGGTGGTAAATCTGCATGGATACACTTTGGTGAATTAGATTTAGCTAGTGGAGATCTTGGAGGTGAAGGAACAGGAATTGACAATTCTTCTTCAAGAGTTAGTGTAGCATCAGGAATATAATCAATATCTGTAGCACTTAAATCACCCTGTTCATCATCAATAATTTCAGTCTTAGCAGGAGAAGGTTTATTTTTTGAATGGTATATTGATGGTTGTCTGTAAGTATCGATAATACTCTCTGGATATTTAGCAGATTCAACAGAGTCAACGGAGTACCTTTTAGTCTCATCAATCTCAACATCTTGAGGAACATCTGCTATAACAGTGCTGTAACTAGCTTCTGAAAAGACAGTTTCACGATTGGTCTTGGTATTAGCCAAATAAGTTTCAACATCATCAATCATACTGTTACGATTGTAAACAGGACGGGAATAATCATCATCTTCAATTTCAGTAGGAACAGGACCATAAACACTGGAACTAGCATATATACTAGATTCTAATGGATCAAAATCAGTAGGAGTTGGACTAGCTAACCTGGAATCACCTGGTGCTTTTCTTTTCGGTTTAGAAATTAGTGATTGTGGAGCTTCTGTGGTACGAATTGGTGATAAAACTGGTTTCAAATGTGATGAAGGTGGTGATTTGTGGTTTTGCTGTGGAGAGGCAACTGGTTCATAAATTTTACTAGCTGGCCTTGATAATGATTGATGGTTAACAACAGGAGCAGGAGACGGAACAACGTTGATTGGCTCTTGAAGTTTCCGAGGTTGAGGTTCAACAACGGGTCTATTATAATAATTTGTTTCATCCTTTCCTAATTTTGATTCAACATTGTTAACTTGTAAAGATAATTCATCAACCATATTATTCAAGTTTTCTATGGAACCACTTGAGCCATTAGCATAACTGAAACGTTTGTTTGAAGGTGGCTTATAATAATCACGATGAGTATGATGGTCTGGAAGAGGAATTGGGTGTTCTTGATATTCTTGTTGAGAATGATTTTGTTGTTGTTGATAAGTTTCTTCATGATTAGGGTAAGTTTGATTTGGAACATCTGATAAGCCATTCACGTATTGAACATCATCATAGTTATTCCGAGTTGGCTGAGGTTCCTGAGATGACCAGTAGTTATACTGCTGAGTGAACTGTTGAAGATTCTGAAGATTTTGAGAATAAACTTCTTCTCTTGATGGTGGAGCTAATGATTTGTATTGTTGAGGTGACTTATCATAAGGACGTGTTGGAGAATCACCAATATCAAATCTGTCTAAAGGAATAGATAATCTATACTGTTCTCTTTCAATCTCAGGCAGGGAAACAGGATCATAGGAAATGTTAGATTCATATTGATGTTCTTTTGAATAAGGCTTAGGAGTTGTTTGAGAAATTGGAGGCGGTGGTAATGCTTGGGTTTCCTTATTAGCACTGAATTTTTTCAACAAACCATGGCTATACTTTCCCTTATCATTAGACTTTGGTTTTGGATTAGGAGGCAATTCTTGTGATTTAACTGCCTTGGATTTCTTCAGTGCTGGTTTATTATCATTGGATCCAACAGGTATATCATCCAACATTGATGTATATTTTGGCTGAATAGTTTTTCTAACAATTGGTTTTCCAGGAAGAGAATTTTGTGATTTGAAATTCAGACTAACCTCTTCAATAATAACCCACTTTTTAAAACCATCAAAAACAACTTCCAAAATTAACGATCTTCCAAAAGTTTTTTTCTTCAAAGAAGGTTGCTCAAAAGATATACTTGATAACCAAGCCCAGATAAAATAATCATCTATTGGAACTCTTGAAATTTCAACGTCAGTCTCGACTTGATTTAAGGGAATGTTGGGTTGATTTTGCAATGACCAACCAGGTTTCAATCTTGTTTGTTTGTTAACTTGAGTCAATGATTTAATGATTCTCTTAGATTCATCAGATAATTTGTTAATGATATTCTCATCATTTTTGCAAAATGATTTTAGTAGTGCATAGTCCTCTTTCGCTTGAAATTGATTTTTATCTTCAAATGATAAGAATTTTGGAACTTTATTCAATAGTTCAATAGGAGTGCTAGATAACTTGTTAGTTTTTATAGCAATTAAAGGCACGGTAACCAAAGAGGAAGATGTATAAGTAACATCTGGAGGAGGATAAGAATTGCTAGCCAACAAAGCATGTAATGTTCTTGGTAGCTGCAATTTAGTAGAATCATCATCTGGTAACATTGACCTTAGGAAAGATAACAGTAAATGAAACATAGCATCTGAAGCAGGTAGCCAATTTTGCAATCCATCAACAAAATTATATTCACTATTATTTGGAGTTTTTGCGTTTGGTGGGTTACCTTGGAAAGCCCAAATAGCTGCCATTTTGGCAATTTTTCTTCCACTCATTTGGTTTTCTTTTGAGTTAGCAGCGATGGAGACGATCAGATCCAAAAAGTCATAAACGATTGATGCATGTGAAGGAGAAGACAAACATTGTGGCATGAACTCTAAGAAAGCCTTCTTCGGATACTTCTGTTTTTGTTCCAAGTTTTTGAAAGATTCATAAGCATCCCAACCGATGATTGAATTGGTAGGCAGTCTTGCCCACAGATATTTCAAAGCAGAAGTTAATGTGAATTCATCAGTTTTTTTAACTTTTTGCTGAAGGGTTGCAGTGTTAGCCAATTTTTTACCAGTGGGTAGAACAACTTCTAGAAACGCCGTTAGGTCAGTGTCCACAGACTTTGGACGGAAAGACAGCAGCAGCAAGGGTGTCTTTGTTCCTTTCAGTTTCAGTTCCTGGGTGATCAAATGTATCAGTTCTCTGAGGTCGTTTCTGGTGAATTCATGAACTAACGCGTCTTCATCATCAGCATCACTTGTTCCAGAATTATTTTTAGACCTACTGGGCACAGAGCTCACAGGAAGCTCTGGAAGCGGGAGTGGTTTGTGATCGAGTGACATGGGAGCCCCTTTGAACGTAGCAGCTGACGGTCCTTTCATCATCTAAGCAAGAGACCAATCCCAGCAGGTGTTTTTCTACTAAAGTCTCACTCTTTTTTTGATGAACTAAAACAAATCTTCGTGTTTACCGGATCAAACTACACCAGGGCTCAGAAACCATCACCAGAAAAAAAATTCGCTGAATGAAACTTGATGGAGCATTGAACTTTTAGTGAGTTTTAGACAGAAATGCTCAGTGGAATTAGAAGAGTCTCTCATTGTTTAGCCTTCAGACGTCTCGCATCCACCAGTAATATCAGATACGTTCGCAGACTTGACAAGACAGAGGACCCACTCGAAAAGTACCGTGCCAAACTAGAGCAGAGAGCAAAAGAAGTAGGTGCTAACGATATCAGTGAATTGAAAGACAAGCTCAAGGAACACATCGACAAACACAACAAGGAGTTCGCTAAGATCGATCCTTTGAAAGAATTAGAAGAGTACGAAAGACAGCAAGCAATGCAAGCCCAAGAGAAAGCCAAATTGAAAGGGAAAGTTCGTGATCCATTGAACCCAGATATCCCAACTCAACCATACAAGACATTGAACTCTTTTGTTGATTTAGACAAAATCAAAGAATTGCCTGAAAAAGAGCTTCAATTTATATGGAAAGCCAGATTCGATGGCAAGGACAACACTTTGATCTCTATTATTCCAAAAGATGTCTTTGAGAAACTATACCAAAATGCCAGGGAAAACCCAATTTTCGTATTGCCTTTACCAAGAGACGAAGACGGTGTTGAATTGCACTACATTCAATGGTCATTTGTTGGTCCTAACACCATCCACTGTATGTTCACCACTTTACTAGAGTTTAAAACCCATAAAGAGTTTGCTAGACCACATACTTCACTAATGTTCCACACTGAATTGAAAGACAGTAAAGGATTGGTGTTGATGAACGGTACTGTTGAGAAAGATTCTTCTGTTGGTTTGCAAGAAGCTCAGTTGCTTTTATTGAATGTTCAAAGATTCTATGGTGCTTTGGCTGATACTCCAGTTTCCAAGAGACGTTTACAATTGTTGAAAGATTTTACTGCCGGAAGTTCAAACTTCAACATTGAAGACTTAGTCAAGGAAGCCCAATCACTAGAAAACTAGAAAAACTAAATAAAAACCAATATACATGATCCTGTAATTAGTATTCACTATTCACTAGGTAATGTAGTCATCGCCGAAAAAAAATTATGTCAAAGAATAGCAAATTGCATTTAATACCCATAATCGACTGAATCTCACCCGATAAATATCCATGTCAACTAAACAAAAAGTGGCCTTTCTTGGACCTGAAGGGACATATACCAACCAAGTATGTTTTTGTTTGTGAAAATATCTGATTATCTGCTCATTACTAACAATTACCAAGGCAGCACTGCAACAATTTGGAAATAATGAACTATACCAACTGATCGCCCAAAAGACCATAAATGGTAAGTATTTGAAACAGAAATATATTATTTGCTTTGTTTCTAACAAGTTCTACAGACTGTTTCACCAAACTTAATGATGATGAAGTCGATTATGCTGTTGTCCCTTTTGAAAACTCAACAAACGGTCAAGTGACATTCACATATGATTTATTAAGAGATTGGCTGATCCCTTCAGAAGGAAAAATAAAAGAGATAAGCTTCCAAGTTGTCGCTGAGCAATTCGTTTCTATTCATCATTGTGTCTTATCTCATGCAAAAGATATATCTCAAGTTTCCAAGATTTTTACCCATCCGCAAGCATGGGGACAATGTACCAGATGGTTAAGTACTGTAGGGAAAGATCTAGAGAAAATTGATTCATCATCCACATCGAAAGCTGCTGAAATTGCAAATATAGAAGGTGAAACTACGGCTGCCATTGCTTCAGAGTATGCTTCAGAATTCCATAAGATACCTATTCTGTATAAGAATGTTGAAAACATCAAGGATAATACTACAAGATTTTTGATATTGAGCAAGAAAGACACTGAAGAAGTTGTTGATAGGCAGTATGTTACATTATTAGCATTTACTGTCGAACATAATGATCCAGGTGCATTGGTTAGAGTTTTAAACACTCTAAATAAACATCAAATCAATATGACCAGTATCACTTCAAGACCTTCTTTGATTGAAGCATGGCAATATCTTTTCTTTATTGAATTCTGGGGGGATTCTAAAACTGATAAAAACGTTGAGAAAGTCATTGAAGAAATTAAAGAGAAATCGTTAAATTCTGTTGTCATTGGTACATTCCCAAGAAATCAAAGATATTTTGGTGAAAAATGAATAAAAAAGTTTTAATACATAGATTAATCAAAAAGGTCATTCTTTATAAAAGCTGTAAATTGATCGATTTTAAACAACGGTATTGAAAAACCTAAGAGTATATGAACAAAAGTGTGATTGGTAAGAAATGAAGTATAACATAAAAAAACAGTAATTGCAAACACCTAATAACTGTATGTAACCATGACCATTCAGAAGAAACATAAAAACACGCACGTTAAATAATAAAATTCCAAAACAGTAGGGTTTTAATTACCATACTTTTGAAATTGCCATTCTCTACTGTCTAATGGACAAACATTACGTGTTTTCAACCATCTTGAAATACAATGCATATGGAAAGCATGCTGATTGAGTTAGTATAAGAGCAGATAATAAACAAATAGAGTGTACTCACGTTACATGCACCCCATGCTGTTATACACTCGTTTGAAGACGAGCTCATTGAGTTTGGTTGACATTCAATACAAGGCTCCATTAAATGATTTCTGCAAATGGCACAAGTTTCAACAACTATATCCCATGACCAGAATGCCACAGCAGTCCATTTTCTTACTTCAAATTTCTTTTTGTGTGTATGTGTGTTTTTGGCCTTGGTGACTTCTTGAACTTCTTGTACGTCTTGTTCTTCAGCTGTAACGGATTGGATTAGTAAACTGAATGAGAATAGATCAAGCGCATTGTTTCAAGTCAAGACGGAACTTGCAAGAAGGGTGCTTAAACTAAACATACCTGGAACATCCACATCCATTGGATCACTCATCTTGAGCAGTTTAATTGAGTTCTTAAAGAGTGGTTTGGTTTGTGTAACCTTTTTAGTTTTTTCAAGCACTTTTTTTGTATTCAGCGAATTCATTTTTTAGATATCTACTTTAGTATATGACAGAGTTTTAAAACACTTTTTTTTTGAGGAAGAGAATATAAATTATTACAATTGAGGAATCTCATCAAGATCCATGTTATCTTCTTCAAAATTCTGCACTGTTCCCTGTTTTTCTTGTTCTTGCTGGACTTCTGGTTCAATTTCTTTCTGTTTCTCACCATCAACGTAGACTTTCACTAAAGAGTTAACTTTCTCTTCAACTTCTTTACAGATTTTTTCCATTTCCTTGATTTCATCCCGTTTAGTACTTATTTGTTTCTCCAGGAGTAGTATTAATGATTCCCTTGATTGATGAGGTCTGTATTCATTCAACAAATGATGTATGTTAATTAAAATGGTGCGTATATGTTCAACCTTGACACCGAATTCACTTGGATTTACCCCCATAACACCAACAATCTCTAAGAAATTCAACAATAACGATTTCAAAAGTCTTTTCAACTCCGTTATTCTGTGTTGTGATTCTATTTGGCCATCCATGTGGTTATCTGTTTTATCTGATTCTCTATAAAGCTTAGGGATCCCCATATCTTCAAGTTGTGGAATTTTGTCATTGAAGTTCCAGATCTCACCAAATGAACGATAGTTCTCACCTTCTGGTTGCTTTGGTGGTATCAAGAATCGTAATTGTTTATCTTCTTCTTTCAATTGATCTTCTTGTAAATCATCATTTTGTTTCTTATATTCTTCTAGTTTGGCTTCATTTTCATCCGTAAAAAATTTGATATAGGGTGGAGGTGGAGGGTAAAGCGCAGATATCACACTTTCTTCAGCCATTGTATGAGCTTGTAGATGTTTCAGAATTCTTCTTGAATAATATGCTTAGTTAAAGTCATTTTCAAAATCGAAAAAAATATCGGTTAAACCTAAACTACTCTCAACACTACATTAATTTAGATGAATCAGTAATATTTAGCGAGGCATTGAAGGATCGAATCAAAGTAAGAATAGTAACTTAACATTGACTGTTTCTGTCACCTGTTATTATCTTAAAGTTAAAAACGAAAAAAAAAATGATTTCGCCCAGGATCGAACTGGGGACGTTCTGCGTGTTAAGCAGATGCCATGACCAACTAGACCACGAAACCATTCTTAGAGGGAAACGAATAAAGTTTCGGAACCATAAGATTTATTGCCTAAAAAGGAAACTTTCCTAATTTTAAATATTTTGAGGCTTAAAATCATACGTTCAATTAACTTTTCTTAAACAAAAGCCTCTTAGACTACTTAAAAGTAGTAATTATTGGTAAGCCACAAGATGAAAGTTCTTTGAAATTCAAATGAAAAACATTTGAATGATTCAAGTTAATTTTTGTAAGATAAAGAGATCATTTTTAATCACACTGCAAATACAATGATAATGATGCGCTAAAACTTACTGGTTGGTTTATAATAAGAAAGTCAGATTTAGATTTAGGAAGCAGATTTACTCAAAAGTAGAATTTTATAAATTTAATGAGTGTTTATACCTGAAACTCTTTCGATTTTGTTGATATTTATACAATCAAAAACCCACTGAAATTGTTCAGCGGCGGTTAATCTTTCAAACTCTTCACACAATTCACTTCAACTCCAGTAGGAAAAATGTTCTCTCTTTCTAATGGAACCTCAATCAAAACAGTTAACAAGAACCATTTGTATCACTTTATTGTCACTTCACCCAAAGAACCGATTCTGAACTGGACCAGAAAGATCTTTCAAGATTTGTTAGTTGAGATTCAACACAATTGCAACGTTGATAATCCTATAGTGATTATAAGTTTCAGTAATGGCTTGAAGAAAGACGAATTCTTGAAATTGTCACAGTTGTAAGTATGACATTGTTGTGGATTAGTGTCAGAGCCATTTGACTAACAGCTTCGACAGATTAGTCCAGTCAAATCACAGATTAAGAATAATTTTCTCAATAAATAAAGCAAGATCTGTACATACTCAAGATGCTCAAAAGTTTATTCGAAACTTGTTTCACAATGATAGATCAATAGGAAAGATGATTTCACGAAGCAACAAAACCGACCTTTCTGTTGATAAGGACAAATTAGTTTTCTTGTTACTTCAATTATTGGAATCCCAGGGCATCGAAATTCAAGAAGATGAGTTAATGAGTTTGGTAAGCAAGTTCAACAGCTTAATGGAGATTGCTAATGCTCTATAATTAGAGGATTAAGATCTAATAGTGATTTCAAGAACCACTGGGGAAAGGGAAATGATAGTTGCGGACAAATTTGAATGGTATCTGGAACAAATATTCAACAATAAACCATGATCGTTGACTAGAATAATTAATTCAATATTTAATCTATCAAGATCCAACAGCTAAATCAACAAACGAAATAAATTCAAGACATCACTATAGTATATAAACCTTTTGCAAGAAGGTACATTTTGATCCTGCAATTATGTGTCAAAAATTTAATATTCCGAACTTACCACGTGATATGATGTACCCTCGGTGCGGTCTGGTGTGTTGTGGCTAGAATGTTGGACCTCTTGATCTTTTTGAAAGTGAATCATCTCATCTCATCTCATCTTAAGATTAAATTGTTAGTTTTTTTTCACTGATAATCCATTGATAGAAACATCAGAGTATAACTTTCTGCTGCAAGTATCTTATCTTATTGACTTTGGCAAATTTCAGCTCATTTTATATTTATTCTTTTATTGTCTGCATTTCATCTTATAGCATCTTAAGATGAACTCAAGTCATGCTCTAGAGGACAATCCTATAGCGGAGACATCAAGGAAACTTCCTTTAGAAAATAGAGTCACTAGGCAAGTTTATTCTTCTACACCTGAAGCAGAAGACGATGAAACAATTTCTGATATTCCAAACTCAAATTGTGCTACACCAACACTAATTCATAGATGGCACCATAACTATTCTATTTTATCAACAGTTGCATTTCCTGAGAGAAATTTGTTATTTTGTGGTACTCAGGATCATCTTATTTTAGTATTTGATATGATCACTTATGAACGTAAATTCGTGTTAACAGGTCATACAGGGTCAGTGTTATGTTTGACCAAATCTCAAGATGAAAAGTTTCTTTTCAGTGGTGGTTCTGATTCTTTAGTTAAAGTTTGGGATGTCGTAACTATGCAAGAAACTCATACTATTTACTCATTGGTTGATGTTGGTGATATTTTTAGTCTTGTTTGGTCACCATCTTTAAACACTGTGTTTTTTGGCTGTCAAAATGCTTCAATTTTATTTGTTCATTTATTGGAAACAAAGCCAAAGGATGATCCTTCCTCTTTACCATCACATAGATTTGACAAATTTTTTGATTCAGCTGGTCCAACTGGCGATACCCATACTTCTAAAAAAATTGACGTTAAATCAACATTAATTGAAGTTCCATCTTCCAACATCTTAAGATATGCTCACCATGGGTTCATTTACACTATGAAAATACATGAAAATTATTTGATATCAGGTGCTGGTGATGGGTTAATTAAAGTCTGGGATTTAACAAAAGATTTGAAATTAGTCAGAGAACTTGATAATGAAGATAGTGTCTTATCAATTGCACTAAATGATTCATTTTTATACTGTGGTTTAACTAATGGTAAACTAAAACTTTGGGACTTAAACACTTTTCAACAACTATTAGCGTTCCACTCTGATGTTCATGATCCTGAAGATGATTTGTTAACTTTAGCTGCAACCAAGAACTATTTATTTAAAGGTTCAAAAGGTGGTGTTACTAAGTGGAGATTTGGTACAGATTTGAAACATTCTTGGAATGCCCATGATGGACTAGTACTCTCATCTGAAATTGCTATCAAAAATAATAAAGTTTTATTGATCACTGGTGGTAATGATGCTTCTTTAGCTGTATGGGATATTACGTTTGATCATGAGGTTAATCATAGAAGAGCATCATCCATATCATTGGGTTTAAATCTTGATAATGATGCTTTGTTATCAACTTTAAGTGATTTAGTTGCCTTTAAAACAGTTTCAAAAAATCCACAGAATTTTATTGACGATTCAAGACGTTGTGCAAATTACCTAAAACGATTAATTAAAAAGTTTGGTGGTGAAGCAGATTTGATACCTGTGGAAAATGGTAATCCAATCGTTTATGGATGTTTCAGAAGTAACAAAACAAATGCTTCAAGAGCGTTATGGTATGGTCATTATGATATCATTGAAGCTAATGATAAATGTGGTTGGAAATTCGATCCATATGTCATGACCGCAAATGATGGGTACTTATATGCTAGAGGTGTTACTGATAACAAAGGTCCTGTTTTAGCATCAATATATTCAGTTGCTGAACTTTATCAATCTGGAGAGTTGCAATGTGATGTCGTCTTTTTGATTGAAGGTGAAGAAGAGTGTGGGTCTTTTGGATTCCAAGAAACTATCACCAAGAATTCTAAGATTATTGGGGATATTGATTGGATTTTATTGAGTAATTCCTATTGGTTAGATGAAAACACTCCATGTTTAAACTATGGTTTAAGAGGTGTTATCAGTGCATCTGTTTCAATTTCAAGTGATAGTCCAGATAGGCATTCTGGTGTCGATGGTGGTGTTGCTAGAGAACCAACCATTGAATTGATTAGATTACTATCAAAATTAACTGATGATGAAGGAAGAGTTTCTATTCCAAACTTTTATGAACCAATCTTACCTTTAAGCTCAGAAGAAGATGAATTATATGATGATATTATTAAAACTTTAGGAAAACATGATGAAATCAAGAAAAGCACATTATTGGCGAAATGGAAATTTCCATCTTTAACAATCCATAAAATTGATGTTTCAGGGCCAAAAAACAATACTATTATTCCAAAGTCATGCAACGCTTCAGTTTCAATTAGAATTGTCCCTGAACAAGATATCGATGAAATAAAATCAACATTTTTACAATATTTAACAGAGAACTTCCAAAAAATGAAAAGTGATAATCATTTAGAAATTAAATTCATTCATGAAGCTGATGCATGGATTGGTGATCCATCAAATGCCGTTTATCAAATTTTACAAAATGAGGTTCAAAAAGAATGGGGAATCAAACCGTTATTCATTAGAGAGGGTGGTTCTATTCCAAGTGTCAGATTCTTAGAAAAAGAATTCAATGCTCAAGCTGCTCAAATTCCTTGTGGTCAATCAACAGATAATGCTCATTTGAATAACGAAAAGCTTAGAGTCAAGAACTTGTACAAACTAAGAAACATCTTGAAAAATACTTTTCAACAACTACCAAGAAGGGAATAATAGAACTTATTCTAGTCATTAAACATTGCATTGATTCGAGTATAAATTTATATACACGCATTAAAAGTTATTCATAAGATTAAAAAGGTGGGATAATCTGTCCTTCTTGTAGTTTATAGTAAGGTTCTGCCTTATAATCCAAAGTGTCTTTCCAGATCGTGTTACCTAGCCAATTGAAGTAGTACCCTCTATATTGAAATATGAAGAAAATGACAACAACGGCCAGCGCAACGCCAGTTTCAATTGAAGCTCCTAAAACCAATGATTTCGATTTATACCAATTTGGCCATATTTTTCTTAAATAGACCAACACTGTTGCTGCAACAAAATAGGTACCATAATTATATGGCGTTGATGGAGGAATACTAGTTGGACCACTGAAGAACACTGGCGCATGAATTCTTCCATACCATTCCTTTGGAAACCTTTTGAATAGGTAATATGTGAAAAATGGAGCAACTCCACCTACTGGGAAAAACCATAACAATGCATTATATGGTTTACCAAATGAGAATAAATGTTTAGGCAACGACCAAATTATTGATGCATTATAGATGGTTCGACCTCCTGCACAAATGAACCCATCTGGTTGGGTTGGAGAACAAATGTCTTTGATATTGGCAGTCATCCAACCTTGAATTGAAACTGTTGTTAATCCAGCGATGAAAGTCGCCCAAAGTTGCATGAAGAACAACAAACGTGGTTCTATTTTCAAATACCTTCCCAGCTTCAAATCCATACTCATACTCAATCCATGTCTCATCACCACGTAACCATAAATTTTGAACAATAGGTTAGCCAAAGGTTTATAAGGCAACATGTAACCACAAATCAGTTCAGTAATGACATTCAACCCAACGTTCTGATTGGTAATACCTTCCAAGATACCTTGTGGAATGAAATTCAAAGCACTGATAGAAATTGCTATCACTAAAGCCCACCATGGAAAGCCCGTTTGCCAATATCCAACAGTGACAAAAGACAACATTAAAACCACGACGAATAAAATAAAATACCATGAGTTTGGGACCTCTTTATAATTTTTCATTAATCTTTTATGGATGTCTTCAGATCCAGTGGTTGTTGGTCTTAGTTTGTCCCATATTTCAGTTCCATGATAGAGATAGGTATGCGTGAAGATTGCAATAACAGCAGCAAAATTCAATGCATAACTTAACAAATAAGAAAATGGGATATAAACTGGTGAATATGATTTATATTTTTCAAAATCAATGGTGAAATCATCATTCAATATCTTTGTTACGTTAAAATGTTGTTGGGTATTATCAAATGTTGAAGTTGAGATCACTGGTAAATATTTTGCACACCAAACGTTGGACCAGTATAGAATAGATAGTATGATAACAAAGAACAGAATGACTGAACTATATGTGTTCATAATGACCCAGTATGGAGTGACGAACACAGAACCTGATAATGCTTGCGAAATTTGTGTATAGTCGAAAGTCATGGGTAACATACCCAACCCACTTTTCACTCCAAACAGGAAATTAGCAAAAAAATTATTTCTTAACATTGGATTCCATAGCATAAAATTGAAATAAGATAGACCTGTAAATAGATAACCAGGAATCCAATACCAAACGAAAGATAAAGCCATTGCAATTAGAAAAAAATGATACTTCGACATACCACCTGAATTCATTTGAGATTTAGGATCGTGTAAAGTTTCAAACATTGCAACGTTGATCAACGTTTGTGGCCAGATCATTGATGGTGGATCAACTAAAAACTTTCTTGAAAATCCAGCTAAACCATATCCCAAAGATTGTGTAGTCCAAACTAAGAGCAATTGATATATTATACCAAAATCTTTTTTATAGAATTGATTCTGTGCAACTATAATTTCGGTAGCATATGGTGCAGTTGCAGTTAACGAAACACATATTGTCAATATTCCATGTTCTTTAATGGTGTATGGACCTGGATTTAGATTAAACCATGGATTATTTGGAAATCTAATATCAGGTAAGTATTTAGCTAAGGCTTTTCCAATAGGGAACGATACAATTTGTGCCACCAAGTAACTAATTTTCAAACTTGGATATCTCAAGGTGAAGAATTGGTTTGTACCAGCAAACACAACAACAAAAATAGTAGTCAAAACCCATGTTCTCCAGTGATTAATCTCTATTGTTGGATCATCTTCAACGGAAACAACTCTTCGCACTTCAGGATATGGCGAGTTTGGCATCAATGAGATATCACCTTCCCAAAACTCGCCTTCTGCACACTTCAAATCATCAAGATCATCCTGTGTTTCCAACTCATGGTCTATTAACAAAGGTGAATCTGCTCTTGGTTCAGATAATATGCTAGGACTCAGCCGGTTGCGATCGAGCTCACTGTACTCATCCAGCCGGTCATCCTGCAATATATTTGACAACTTGAAGGTGGTCATCCCTAACAACAATATACTAAGCCCAACTTCCTGCTGGTTTGAAGTGAAACCTTTATCGATTTGTAATGGACTTTATCATAGATCTACAAAATGGATAAGCGTGACTTTCACGTGACTTTTTGAAGGTATGTTGGGATGGCTGGGATGAGATCAAAGATTTTTTAATAGAATCATCACTTACCTGTAGTTCATGAGTTTATTAAATACTTTTGCACTGAACTGATACTGTGATGTTCGAGACGAACCTTTATCATGTCCCCAAGCGTCATGAGAGAGCAGGAAAACTTGTTGAGAAAGCTCTAAAGAAACAGATAGTCGATGCTGAGAAGAATAATATCAAGAAACGAAAGCATAGACGTGCAGAAGAGCTCAAATTGAATGCTCTGAAGAAGCATTTTGTCAGGCATTTGAGGTCTGATGATGCCCCAATTACTCGGAAGACAAAGTACCTGATGCCAGAATGTACGTATGAAGTATGGCATCAAGAGCCTCAACTTAATGAACAAATACTGGGATACCTACAACAACAGGATTTTACAGGTCAGGAAGGCAAATTGCTTGATATAGAAGGCACAGAAGACGATGATGACGAAAATGAAGAAGATAATGATGACGAAGAAGATAATGAAGAAGACAGTGACATTAAAGAACAAGATAATATACCAAAAAAGGCAACCAACACCACTCGTTTTGCAGATTTGACTCTTGAATTGAAGAATGCAGGCCTGGAGATATTACCTCATAACAGATTCGAAACCTATGGAGAGGCATCCCAGCTACATCGTCCCTCACAGTTCAGGGTTATGCATATTAGAGTATTAACAAATTTGTTGTTTATTAATGTCATGCGAAGAAAATGGAAGATTGCACAGCAATGTTTTGCTGCTATGATTCGAACAAAAAGAATAGACTTCAGGAAAATTTGGCCTCTTGGCTTTGAAATCATCTCAAAGCTGATAGAAGAAGAATACAGAAACAAGGAACCTGAAGCTGATGATTATAACTTGAGACTTTTCTTCAATCGTGAAAGAATCATTGATCGCGATGATTTGCCAAACGCAGATGAACTTTATCTATCATTGATGCATAGTTCTAACCCAACTACGACATTTGATCCTAAACCTTCTGGTGATTATCGTCATCTTCCCTATAGAGCTGGTACAAAGCATTTAGCACCACTCTTCGTTCAGAGTTTAATTTGGTTATTATTAATGAAGTTAAAATTCAAAGAGGCCAATGAAAAATTAGAGGAAGTACTTTCCAGAGCACCATTTCTACACAATGGGGTATATCATTTTTTACAGGGTTATTCATATCAACTAGAAGCAACTGTTTTATCAAAAAAAAGATCAGCGTTGGATAAAACACGGATTGAAACACTGTTACTAGATGCACAGAAACATTATGATGACGCTAAAGCGAAAAATCTTGTTTTTTCAGAAGACTTATTGCACGATGAAATGGATATTGTCAGAGAAAGAATTACTGAAGACCTAGCTTTTGGTTACGGAGAAGATGAAAATGCTAGTTATAGTTCAAATGACGATTGGAAATCTGATGACGAGATGGAAATTGATGTTGATACACTTAATGAGGCAACAAGAGACTTTGATGAGTTTAACCCTTCCGATGAAAATCCTGATGAGGAAGTTTCAAGAGTAAGAAACGAGGATAGTGACACTGAGGATTTTGGTATGACACCATTTGGTCATAGAGCTGACTTTGATGAGTTTGAAGACGATTAGATATGATACGTTTTACAATTCTGAAATTACATGTATATAATCAATCATATAATTTTTGGGTGATTATGTTATTATGGTATAATTGTAGGATATCTCACTATGTGTGTTTAAATCTTAAGTTACAATAAAGTAAAGGCCAGGGAACCAACAACACAGGCAATCAACAATTTGGAGATTGGTTCAGCATATTGATGAACACCAGAAGATGAACCAGAACCACTTCCATCAGTGGCAGTAGCTGATGCAGTTTCAGAGCTCAATGAGCGAGTAGCATCTGCAGTTAAACTTGAACGATCTGGTTCTCCCAAATTGGATTCAGAAGTGGAATTTTTCGATTCTGTCAAGTTTAAGTCATTAGTGTAAGTACCATCCCAACAGTAATCTTGGAAACACTGTTTACATTCATCAGATTGAGTTTCATTGTTACGTTCTTGAGAACGACGAATGATAGCACAAGCAACACATTTTGGCCAATCTTCGTCGATGGTTAGATTAAATCTTGAGGCAACTTCGAAACCGTTTTGAATAATAGCATCTCGTTCTTCATCATCATATGACATTTTGAAAGTGGAAGTGTTCGACCAAGTGGTGTAAGGAACGTTGGCAATATAAACAACTAATGGGGGGATGGTAGCTAAACTTGTTAAATTGCTTGAGTTGCAACCAAAGAATGTTGGTTTAGTAGTCAAGTTATGGCTAATGAAAGTGTCTTGACCTGGAACGTATGGGAACGCAGTACCATTACCTTGAGTACTGAATTGACGTTCATAAGTGTTGACTAGAGAGGCACCATTTGGTAAAGAGTCATTAGTATCAGCAGAGTTATCAAAGGCAAAAATGACATCAACGTCACGTTCTGGTTGGATCAATGGGGCCAATGGAACATTTTGAAGATCTTCACCACCATCAACTAAGAATAAATATTCACTTTCAACAATTGAATCGACTGCTGCGAATTCAGTTTTGTAGAAAGGATTTGGCTCATAAATGGCAATATCGTTGTAATCTTCACTGAGATCAACCAAGAAACTTTCAATAAGTTCGAAGAGGAATCCTGAAATACTAGTAGTGTTTAATTGCAACAAGAACTGGTTGAATAATGAAGATGAAGTACCAAGGACGAAACCTGCATTATCAAACCCACCGATACAGTTATCACCAACTGGAGTACCATTAGTGACGTTCGTTCCAATGTATTTCAAATCAGTGAATGAGTACAATGAAGGGTCCCAAGAACCCAACTCAAATGGGTTGAACTCGAAGACTGTTGAGTTCGAGTTGATGATCAAAGAACCGGGTGTTCTACCATTAGCAACACTGATTGGGAATGGCATGGAACCATTACTGAAACCTTCGTAGCCTCTCAAAGTCGTGAAAGTCAGAGCTTCAGCACCATTGTCTGCTTCACCAAAGAACTGATACGACAAAGCTCTTCCCCAAATATCTGTCAAACTAGTGTTGAATCCTGCGTTTTTCTTCCCTTCAATGGCATCGCTAATGTCGTCCCAACGGTTGACAGTTGAGAGAACGTTCCAGCCACCACTGTTGATGATACTGTTTGACAGATCCCACAGGTCATCCTCCTCATCGGAAATAATGTCCTGGACAGAAGTCCAGTTGTTCAAGGCCAAAGTCCCTGTCAGCCAATTACCACCAGACAGACCAGCAAGATACGTTGTAGACTGCAACAATCCTCCCAGTCCATGACTGTTAGCACCAGTAGTTCTATTGTCGAGGGCACTGATCTGGCCAGCACCATTCAGCATGGCCCTGTATCCACCTCCGGAGAATGCAAGACCTATATTAATGGAACGGTTCAAGCTATCAATGTAGCTCGAGGCATCGAAGTCCTCGAGTCCTGCATTATCCAGAAACGTTTTCAAAGCTTCATCTGTGTGCAAATGTCTCAATTCAAGCCAGTCTGATTCAGCATCACTGATTGCTCGAGCTGGTCTCACTAGGCTGGACTCGTCTGAAGGACAGGAAATGTTTCCTGGAGCATAGCTGTTAGTGGGAGACCAGGCGTGGACAGCAGCAATGATTTGGAAAGCAATGGATAAGTTGTTGATGAGTTGCATTGGATTCCTCGAGGAGTAGGAAGTAAAGAGAGTTGCTACGAAGAGAGGGTTTTTTTTATATTAAGTGGAGGCACTTTTTAGTACTAAGGTTCGGACCAATATCTAGGGAGGGTACTAGTAATTAATTTTACTGGAATATGGGCTGTGACTAGTCGGAATAGAGATGATCAGTTCTACGAGTGTTGTGTAGTCATCGATGTGTATTATTAGAATGGTCAATGGTCAATGTGGAAACGGGCATGAATCATTATAAGGCATCCGAATGTTGAGTGGCTGTGGAGGAAGAAGACGGTTGCTGCTCTTGCTCTATGGAAGAACCGAATGCACTGATCGAAGGGTGTTGTGAAACCTTCTGTATTTTGGCAGTGTGTACGTTGTTTAGTCTTAATTGGTACTGGTCGTGCTGTGGAGACGAGTTTGAGAGTTTCAATAGTGTCCAATCCGGAGGAATCAACGAGTTTTGTCTTAGTCTTAAGATGTTGTCAGTTGTTGAAGAGGAAGATTGAGGTCTGTTAGATGTGAAAAAACTGCTTGGATGTGGGAGATGGTTGAATAATGGGACATCTGGAATTATTCGTGGTGGTGTTGGTGGTGGTACTGTTGCAGTTGTGGTTGTTGGAGTAGGGGAATCTGATCTTGTTTCTTCCTGAGATGTTTGAGTTTCAGTAGGTTGTTGACTAGCTTGATGTTCTGCTCGAGGAGGAGCTACTTCAGCCTGTGTTCTAATTGGAGTGTCATTCGTTAAAACTGGTGCTCTACATAATGGACACACTTGAGATCTTTCAAACCAACTTTTCAAACAACCCATATGGATGATATGACCACAATCCAGTTTCTTTGGGTATAATCTTTCACCTTTATTGACACCTTCCAAAGTCATGTCCTCACGGCAAATGATACACAGACTGTTATCATCCGTCAAGTCATCTGCTGTAGCATCACGTAATTTAGAGTCCAACTCTTTAGAAGCTTTCAAATAACTTCTGAATTCAATGACTTGCTTAGCAAAACTCAACAGTTTAGCAAAAATGCTTTGGAATAAATAGATTGGGAATCTTGAAGGCCCAATGAATGTGAACAAAAGGAAGAATTCAATGACCAAATTAGCTGATGTGTGAGTCAGTTCCAAAATCTTCATGTAAATATCTTTACCATCAAGGACATCTTCATCAGGATGATGTTCCAGATAATGTAACTCCCAAACGTTTAAGATGATTTTGCAAGTTAAAAGCAACAAATCTAGGAATAATATAACAAATTGGAAACCAAACATAAAATACACATCTGGATTATTACCAAAAGAATGAACAGCACATGAATAAACAGACTTGAAATCAATAAACAAGAACAAACACAACGCGAAGACACTTCTAGAAGTCCAAATTTGACGACCTCTTGTAGCATATTGAAATAGATGTTCAAACCTATCTTTCAAAATCCAATGGAACACTTTAACGAATTGTAAATACAATGTCAATAACACCGGAAGTAACAGGAAATCATCACTGAACATGACCAACGCGAGTAGAGAGTTTATGACTGACATTCCTGAGTTTTGATAAATGTGATCAATTTCAATTGGTCTTAAAGGTCCAAATAAAACATGTTGTAAGCCTTTACCAGCAGCGACTCCAATGGCAACGAGCCAGTTACTAAGAACTAGTATCTGCAAGTCGTCAGACATTCGAATCCCGGCTGAGAAGACATTGGGGCTCGATAGAATGATGGGGGTGAATGTGATAACTGGCAGTATATTACTTATCTATTAACAGTGTTAGTAACAAGTCATCATTTTGACACCTAAATCAAATCACGAATACCTACTATGAAATAGACCGCAAATTGGGCTCTCTGTGTCCATTCAACCATTGAGAGGAATAATTTATGTGCTTAAAAGCTGTGCAAACAATAGGAATAAGTATAAGCACAGAACTGACTCTTTATGAGTTCAATATACTGATTTAATAACGGTAGAAAGTGTAGTTTGATACATTATTTAATGAAATTTCCGCGAATGAATTTGAAGCGATGGTCCTTTAAATATATAATAGACACAAACTAAAAGGTCGATAATTAGTTTGTTATCTGGATGAAGTTTATTACTTGTTTTCATGAGTTCTATTGGCCTGAAGCTCGGATCTCTTCTTCTAAGAACGATCTCAAAGCCTATTGCAGTGAGTTTTTGGTGGATTTGCAGTATGGCTTGGAAAGAAGTATACTAATACAGTGGTATCTCAGAATGCGTTGAAAGCACAAGCGAAAGAGCACGAACGATTCAAAAGGGTCTGTGTTGGTCTTGCTCAGGGTCTACACAAAGCAGATGTGCGTCTAAGGATGGGGCTTATGGGATCTGAACATGCCTCGAAAGTGAGACCGTTGAACGAGAACAAGGCCATTGAAAACGGTGCCACCTTCCTTTCTGAATCATTCATCTTCTCTGTTGCTGGTGGACTGATCTTGTTTGAGTCTTGGAGACAAAGACAAAAGGAATTAACTCGTAGAGAGAACATTGCAGACGATATTAGAACACTGCAGTATGAGATCAACTATCTAAAGAAGAAATTGAAAGAGTACAACGTTAGATTAGATGATTATATCCCACCTGTCGATTACAACCCGTCAGTACTGGTGGTTGGTAAAGACGATGTCAGAGTTGTGGAGAGGGTGAAACAGTTGGATGCTAAAGTACAAGCCCTAGATGAAAAGATCAAACCTTCAATTGAAGCACATCCAGTGGTAACAAATCAACCTACGACTAAATAACCAGGAAATCATACCCCAAACAATAATCATACACACATATATAGATAACACATTAGAGATACCCATCATTATTGTATATAGCATAGATGATACAAATGCACATAGAAATTTGAATATTCATTAGCTAGTAAGTTACTGTAGTATTTCATAACCCTAGTTACGAAATTACCATAGCAACAGTAAATTAAACCAAAAAATAAGCGCGATTCAAAACAAAACAAAGAATTTTGATGAACAAATAAAAAAACAACCAATTATTTGGCATGAAGATGATCTTAATTACAAAGGTATTCTGGTGTAATGTACATAAACTAAAAATACACAAAAACTAAACAATTGACTCAGGAAACTAACTGATCCTTCATCCATTGTAAAGTCTTCTAAATAAGTAATAAAAAAACTATCACCTGGCTTATGCCTCCCTTTTACTTAACCATCACCCCTCTTGAATAAAACTAACAAGCAATAAAAATATCGAAGGCATTCACCTTCCATTCATATAAAAAAGCATAATAATATAAAAAAACACACATACGCTCAAAGGCATAAAAGAATTAGAATGTACAGCATCTCAGAAAATTAGTGTACCATGGATTTGTTTGCATTATCTTTATTTGGCTGATTTCTTCTTTTCCACTTTCAATAATAAAGCCTGTTGAATTGTGTTAGTAAATCAATATACTGAATGAATTTAAAATCATACATACTTTGTTAATATGTGGCAAAACACCACCGTAGGCAATAGTGGCTTTAATTAAAGTGTCTAATTCTTCATCACCTCTGATAGCCAATTGTAAATGTCTTGGTGTGATTCTCTTTAATTTCAAATCTTTAGCGGCGTTACCAGCTAATTCTAAGACTTCAGCAGTTAGATATTCTAAAACAGCAGTTAAGTAAATGGCAGCTATAATAGATGTTAGTATATTAGAAACAAATAATCAAAAAATAAAAAACACGGAACATGCTAGAAGCATGAGATGAAATCTCTCAATGCTCAGCTATAGGAACATACCTTTGGCACCAACTCTTATTTTGTGTTGTGCGTTTCTTTTCAAGAATCTTTTAACTCTACCAACTGGGAATTGTAAACCTGCTCTTGCAGAATGGGATTGAGATCTGATACCACCATCTTTGGCACCAGATTTACCTTTACCACCGTGAACTTTACCTGACATTGCGAATACTTGTACGTTGAACTGGGAAATTGAGTTTGCTGATGCTTGCGCGAGTTGGAACTTTGTAGTAACACGGAAGTATGAGCAGAAACCTGTTTTCTTTGTTTTGTTTTTGTTTGTTTACAAAGTAGAAATCGGATTTCACTTTTTGAAAAACAAAAACAAAAAAAAACACATCAAAAAATTCGCGAAAAGAAGATAAAACGGGTAACCTTTGAGATGATCTACTTATTACACTTACTGTTACAACTTCACTTTACACGTTAATCATGTTGTATTAACGTACTATATACAGACAAGGTTCTACTATTTAACTTTTGGGTTGTTACACTTCAGCAGTAGTTTGCTTAGAACATACCACCCATACCACCCATGCCTCCCATTGGGTTGGCTGGGGCAGCAGCAACAGGTTCTGGAACATCAACAATAGCACATTCAGTAGTAGCTAATAATGAGGCAACACCAGAAGCGTCAACTAAACCGGATCTGACAACTTTCAATGGATCAATGATACCGGCAGAGATCATGTCAGTGTATTCACCTTTAGCGGAGTCATAACCTTTGTTGAAGTCTTCACCAAATTCATCAATGATTTTACCAACGACAACTGAACCTTCTTCACCAGCATTTTCAACAATTTTTCTAGCTGGTCTAGTGATGGCTTTTCTAATGATATCAACACCTAATTGTTGGTCAAAGTTATCAACTTTAACGTCTTTCAAGATTCGGGAAGCTTTCAATAAAGCAGTACCACCACCTGGTAAGATACCTTCTTCAACGGCAGCTCTAGTGGCATTTAAAGCATCATCATAACGATCTTTCTTTTCACCAACTTCAACTTCGGAAGCACCACCGACTTTAATGACGGCAACACCACCAGATAATTTGGCCAATCTTTCTTGTAATTTTTCTTTTTCATAAGATGAAGTTTGTTCATCAATAACCGAAGCTCTAATTTGATCAATTCTTTGCAAGATGTTTTCTTTCAAACCTTCACCATTTAAGATAACAGTATCTTCTTTAGAAATAGTGATGGAAGCAGCAGAACCTAATAATTCAGGAGTGGTGTTTTCTGGTTTCAAATCTAATTCTTCGTTGAAAACAGTACCACCAGTCAAGATGGCAATATCACCTAAGGTGTTCTTTTTGTTGTCACCGAAACCTGGGGCTTTAACAGCCGCAACTTGGATTTGACCTCTAATTTTGTTTAAGATACAAGCAGCTAAAGCTTCACCATCGATGTCTTCAGCAATGATTAACAATGGTCTTCTGGTTTTGACAGCAATTTCGAAAGCTGGTAAGACATCGTTTAATTGGGAAACTTTCTTTTCACTTAAGAAGATCCATGGGTGATCTAATTCAGCTTTACCGTTTTTGGTGTTTGTAACAAAGTATGGGGAAATGTAACCTCTGTCGAATCTCATACCTTCAGTGACTTCTAATTCATCTTCTAAAGTTTTACCTTCTCTGACAGTGATGACACCTTCTTTACCAACTTTTTCCATAGCAGAAGCTAATAATTTACCAATGTGGGCATCACCATTAGCGGAAATGGTGGCGACTTGGGCGATTTCTGCAGAAGTGGTGATTTCTTTCTTGTTCTTTTGCAAGAAGTCAACAACAGCTTCAACAGCAGCCTGAGAACCTCTTCTCAAGTCCATTGGGTTACAACCAGCAGCAACGTTCTTGACGGATTCGGTGAAGATGGCTCTACCTAAAACAGTAGCAGAAGTAGTACCATCACCAGCACTTTCATTGGTTTTAGAGGCAACTTCTTGAAGTAATTTAGCACCTAAGTTTTCGAATTTGTCTTTCAAGGTGATTGATCTGGCAACAGTGACACCATCCTTGGTGATCTTTGGAGAACCGAAGTCTTGTTCGATCAACACGTTTCTACCTTTTGGACCTAAAGTAACAGACACAGCATCAGCTAGAGTTTCAACACCTTTCAACAAGGCAGCTCTACCTTCGACACCGAATTTCAACTCCTTGTGGGAGAGGTTTCTGGCTAGGGACAAGGCAGCTCTTTTAGCAGAAGGACGGGTGGTGCGCAACATCGTTTGATTTATCTTTCGACTTTACAGAGAATTGAACTGGAGAGAAACTTAAGAACGGGTTTTTCGATGACTTATTCAGCAGCTTTTTTTACCAGAATATTCTGCTGAGAGTGAGTGACCCGGATCCGATTGCGGGAATGAGGAATGTAACTTCTAAAGCCGAACAACTCCGGAGACACAAAAAATTGAAAGATGTGAAGATAAAATTAAAAGACTGAAAGGTGAGAAAAGATAGTGTTTAAGAGCCTGCAATTGGTGTTGATAGGAGCAATGTCAGATTTCGAAGGTGAGTAATTGGGTGCTTTTTGTGTGTCAGGAGTGTGTATACTAATAACTGTCACAGGATTTGCTCCCATTGAAGCAATATTCTACACTGTGTTCCATCCTACTGAAGGCACAAAGGTGCTACATCAGGTGCCATTAGGGGCTATTGTTCCCCATGCTGGTGATTCTTCTGATGCTTTGGTGGAGCAGTTGTTTGATTTTGACCTGGTGAAGAACTACATCATCCCTAAAGCTCCATTATGTGATCGTTTGGTTATTTTGAAAGTGGGTCAATATAGAATTATTGGCTATCCCGTGTCAATTACAGCTCAACACTACGCAAGAAACTCATTTAGTTTCAATTTCTGTTTTGTTTTCAACTACAGTGACGATGCTATTCCTTTTGAGTCAAATATACGGCGTCTTGGAAGAATGTTTAAGAATTTAGAAGAACAATACCAAATTCTTTCTAAAAAGGAACAGGACCAAGTATATTTTGATAAAGCCATTTCGTCAAATGCACTTGACTCGGGCAACGGTATTGATAATGATGATACTGCTGAGACATTAGCAATAAGGTCCCACTCACTTGATCAAAGTTATAGTAATAGTAATTCAAACCAGAAATTATTTACTAAAGTTGATTTAAACAATAGTACCAATCAGTCAATTGGACTGGAAGATAAGGAAACTGATAATTTAATACAGCTACATTCCATTCATGATCTAATCCAACAAATCTTTCAAGATTTGAATAATTATTCAGAATGTTTAATACCTATTGATTCCGGTAACGCTGTCGATATTAAACTTTTCCCTATACTACCACCACCACCGAGAATTAACCCTGAAGATGTTCCTATTTCCACAGTCAATTTGAAAAGTCTAGTTGATGTCAATTGGGACCCTACAATGTTGAAAATTTTGCCTTACATCAATGGTATTAATTCAGTTAAAAGGATCAGTTTGTTAACCGATTCAGGTTATTGGATCGTTAAAAGTTGTATTCAACATCTAATGCATTACAAGTGTATCATCATTACAGACATTTTCCAGTTTACTAACATTTATGCACCAACCTCAGATATTGATCTTTTTTTAAAAGATAGACACATGGCTTCAGAATGTCAAGCTTATGTTGTTGCTTCTGAAACTCTTAAAGATTTACCTTATGAACCAGAATCTAGCAGACCAGATTTTAATAGAAATAAAAGTGATAACTCCAAAAGAAAAGACGGTTCAACTTCTTATGGTTCATATTTGGGATCAGCTTCAAATAATAAGAAGAAATCTGTTATATTACCATCAAAATCAAAGTTATTTTTCCTTTATAGATCTCTTCATCAAGGTCAAAATTTGAAGCAGTGGTATAAAGATCATGAACATGATTTGCAATATATTGACATTAGAAGATTCATTACTTTTGGTGTTTTAAGAGGACTAATTTATCGAATTCAATCACTGCCAATAATTGATTCAATCATACAGAAGGAAGGTCATTATCATTTGAATGATCTATTTACTTATAAATTCAGTGTTAAAGATTCGACTAGACCTTCAAATAGAGCTACCAATAAGAACCTTACTGAAACTGAGAAAAAACAAATAGATAAAATCGTGGAACTCTTACAAGAGGTAAAGAGTTTTGACGCAATATGCACGGAGTTGAACATAGATAGAAGGGCTTTAGACACTTTGTTAAGAAAGATAGGACAGTACAACACGGTGAACTACTAATTTAAATTTTATGAGCTTCCTTAAATGTCACACTATCGGATGTAGCTGTTCCGAGTATCACTTATGTAATTGTTTTTTTTGCACAAAATCAAAACAAACAAAATACAAAAGTAAACAAACCAACCCAAACCAACCCAAACCAAACTAATCACGAAAAAGAAAGTCTTTATTAGTTTGCGTTTTATTAGATCTTTAAACCATGAGCCCGGAGAACGAGAATATTCAGGTTGTGGTGCGGTGTCGTGGCAGGAATCTGAAGGAAACGAATTCCAAGAGCACAGTAGTCGTCCATGTTGATAATGAAGAAGGTCAAGAAGTGTTATTAAATCCATCAGATGAGATTGGTTTGCAAGCTCAACTTAACTCCAAAGTGTATAAATTCAACAAGGTCTATGGTCCTATGGCAGATCAGGAAGTCATCTTCAAGGGTGTTGCTAATCCAATGTTTGATGAGTTCTTGAAAGGTTATAACTGTACTTTATTAGTCTATGGTATGACTAGTTCTGGTAAGACATATACAATGACTGGTGATACTGAATCCCACGATGCACAATTGAATCATGAGGCTGGTATAATACCTAGAATTTTAGTGAAACTGTTTGATGTATTAAATGATTCAAACAATAATAATGACTACATAGTGAAATGCTCATTTGTCGAGTTGTACAATGAAGAATTGAAAGATTTATTAAGTGATGATCAGAATAAGAAATTGAGAATATATGATCAAAAACAACCCTCAAATGCTAATTTCATTCCAAGCTCACTTCAGGCAAGCAAGTCTGCTATTCATATCCAAAACTTAGAAGAAATCATAGTGAAGGATGCAAAACATGGATTAAGAACTTTACAAAAAGGTTTGAAACTGAGACAAGTTGCTGCAACTAAAATGAATGATGTTTCAAGTAGATCACATACAATCTTTACATTGAATCTTTTCAGACAGCACAAAGAATCTGGTGAACTCTTTAGGATATCAAAGATGAATTTGGTGGATCTTGCAGGTTCAGAAAATATCAGCAGGTCTGGTGCATTAAATCAAAGGGCTAAAGAAGCTGGCTCCATCAATCAAAGTTTGTTAACATTAGGTAGAGTTATAAATTTATTGGTTGATAAAAGTGAAACTTCAAATACTCATATTCCATTTAGAGAATCTAAATTAACAAGATTATTACAAGACTCTCTTGGTGGTAGAACAAAGACATGCTTGATAGCAACTATTTCACCTGCTAGAATAAATTATGAAGAAACTTCAAGTACGTTAGAATATGCAAACAAAGCTAAAAGTATTCAAAACAAACCACAACTGGGATCCACTTTGTCGAAAGATATCTTATTGAGAGATTTAGTCATTGAGTTATCAAAAGCTAAAGCCGACTTATCAGCGACCAAATCCAAAGATGGTGTTTACATGGACAATAACAATTATGAAGAAATTATGAATGACATACAAGAGTATAAAACAGAAGTGCAAGAAAATATAAGTAAACAAGAACAGCTGAGAAAACAAAATGAATTTTTCAAGAATAAGTTAGCAACTGTTGAGATGCAAAATCTGGAATATTTGACATTGATCAATACTCTTAATTCAACAGTTGAAACACTACACAATAAAATTGATACACAAAAGGAAAATGAAAAAAACTTACTAACATCTTCATCAAAATTTAAGGAAATAATAACTGAGATAAACTCCAATTTATCATCTTTTCATGAATATGAAAAGCAAACAAAAGACAAAGCAACTGATATTGTTGAAAGTATAGTGAAGCCAGTCATCAATGATATTATTAAATCTGTCAAGCCACAACCAAAATTAGAAGTTAAGAGTGAAGTACAAAATATTGAACAAGATTTTGACACGATTGTTAATGCCCATCAAAATCTGATTTCAGATGCATGTAAAAATGTTAGTGATTCAATAGTTTCTAAACTACCGTTATTATTTGAAGATATCGAAAATAAATTGAAAGCAATGGATAATATAGAGAGTTTTACTGTTAATTTAAATGAACAATTCTCAAGATTGTCACAAGAAAATAATAACTTGAAAGTCATGTTGAATGAAAATTTATTCAATAATCATCAAGATATTGTTCAAAATGCCGTTAATCATACACAAAAACAATTACAAGTTGAACAAGAAGAAACATTCAACAAAGTTTTACAACTTTTAAATAGCTCTTCAATTAGACAACAAGAATTAGTTTCCAAACAGATCAATGCCACTGTTACTGATGTGGTTGGTATTGAGAGATCTAATTTGGTTCCTATTAGAAATGAATGGAATGAATCAACTTCCAAGATACTAAATGGACTAGATCAAGCAAGTATGAAGTTTATTAATAGTCATCAGAGTGAATTATCAGTTATTTTCTCAAAATTAAGAGAATCTAATAATTTTGCAAATAATTCTAAAGTCATTATTGAAAATGAATTGGAAAAAGTTATTACTCTTTCAAAAGGTATTAATGAAAATGTCTGTTATAAAGATGCATTAACAGAAATTGAAAATAAATTGGGAAAGTCAGAGCTAAACAATGAAAGTTTAACCAAGGTTTTGAATGGTCTAAAATCTAATATGGAATCAACTAGTGATCTATTAACTAAAGAATTTATTGAAAAATCAAGTAATTCAAATCTCCAACCATGTGATATTAACCAAATGATAAACGAAATTGAAAGTGAACAAATTGAAATTAAGAAATCGTTCTTGCCAACAGGAAAGACACCACAAAGAAAGATCTTCAAACTTCCATCAAATTTAACTTTAAGTAATACCACTCAAAATGTTATTAATCAGTCTCCACCAAAGTTTCAATTGATTGGACAAAGATTTGATTTCACGGAAAATCAAAACAGCCTTGAAGAAGAAATTGAAAATAAGGAAAACAGATTTGGAGATTCATCATTGAAGAGGAAAAATGCAGAAAGTATCCCAACCAGACCAAGAAAAATTCCAAAATCAATTGGTATCAATTCCAAATTTACAAGAACTCCAAAAAGATAATGTCAAACAGTATAGAGACAATAATTAATTTTAATTAGCCAAGAAAAAGTAATAATGTAGTTCGTGTTTACAAATCATTTCAAAAAAAAAAATAATAATCATAAATAATACTTAAAATAAAATATATTAGTCCACACTTGTAATCATCAATCTATTATCACAAACATAAAATTAAGTGCAAATAATTAAAAACCCAAAACGATAATTTCACATTTGTTATCTTAAATCTGATGCTCCACTTATCGATCTTCTAAATTGTTCTAAAGAAGCAGATGATCTCGTTGATGATGAAGAAGATCTTCTTCTTTGTTTTCTTGCTTGGTTTGGATCAACGTAAAATTTCCCATGTTTTCTTGCAATTAAACCTAAAATATCAGTTAATGAAACGACACCAATCAATTTACCAGCTCTACCTTCTGATTCGGGAATTAGTTGCTGTATTGGAGATTCTGGATTTGAATTGTTTGGAATTGGTTGTGATGAGTAAGGCTGAACAACCCATAATCTATGTGATTTTGTTGCGACTAATTTGGCAACTGTTCTACCTAATGAAGAAGTTGAATAAACGTGGAAAATTGGGAATGAGTCTTTACCATCTTCAATACCTCTATGGTTTAAAATGATTGAAATAAAATGTAGACAAGATTTATGCAATAATGAAGATTGTGAAGATTTTGTAACAAATTTAACATCAGTAACAGAAATGTTACCTAATAAATTGAAATGGTGATCAACAACAGCAATTGAAGAAATTTTATCATTATTCATTTTCACAAGAGCGTTCAATAAAGGTTCGTCACCAAAAATTGAAATGACATTGCTGTTACCAATACCCAAGTCGTTTAATTGAGTTTGAAATAAAGGTTCTAAAGATGGAAATCTTCTTGCATTGTCCCAGAAATATTTGATTAATCTTCTTTGCGATAAAATACCTGTTATTTTTGTAGAAGATTCATTAACAATTGCAATTCTATGAACTCCACTTCCTAGAATTTCAACAACTGTTGATAATGTTTCTGATTCAGGTAATTTGTAAAATGGATTTTTTGCAGTTAATTGGATGACGAATTTAACAGGAACTTGTTCACCAGTTTTAGCCTTTTGAATGTAATTTAGAACTTCTTCCTTTTTCAAAGCAGAACTAGGAGAAAATGATTGTTCAGAAACTTGCAATTTTCCTAACACCAATAATAAATAAGAGTTTAAATCTGTGTAATCAAATGTCAAACAATTAATATCATCTTCATATTCTTCAACTGGTAACGAGGTCAAATTATGTGTGGTTAAAACGTTGAAAGCATCTTCAACAGAGATATTAGATTTGATAAATACCAGCTTAGCAGATTCAATCAACTCAGATAGTTTGACATCTTGCCAATCTCTAATAACAGTGGAGGTCGTTCCTAGTGAGCTACCTGAGGACTGCGAAGCGTTTCTCTGCAGCGAATCTGGGATAGAATGGCTGTGTGCATGAGGATCTGTTGCTCCTGTAGCGCTGGAAATCTCCAGGGGGTCGATGTGGACGTTTTCCAAGGGAGGTGGCGTGGAGAGGAGTTCAACAATGGAGGTTTGCCTGGAGGAGTTCTTGCCGTGGTTAGGCGCAAGCTGCGGGCTAGCAGGCGTTCTGAAGGGTGTACTTCCTGGGAATTTCGAGGGAGTCGGGGTCATTGGCACTTTGTGCTGCAATTGGCGTGTTGTTTGTTTGTTTCTTATTGTTCCCATTTATTGTTGTTGATGTTTTGTTCATGGAAAAAGTTGCTTGTGGCCCGCACCAACACCTGAACACCAGATCATAACCTCACTGATAAAGAATATTAAAAGCATTGATGATTAACTGTATTTATTGTGTTGTGTAATATAGAATAATGCACTCACATCATAGTCACAGTGGTGAGTATGTTGCTCATGCCAAAGATACATTGGAAGACGTCACATCGAGAGCCATTGAGCTGAGGTTTGATGTGTTCTGTCTAACAGAGCATATGCCTCGATTGCATTATTTATACCCTGAAGAGCTTGAAAGAAACTACGATGTTGCAAAATTGAGACAGGTGTTTGACAACTACTACAATCATGCCATCAGGCTGCAACAAGAACACCTTGCTAATGGATCTCAGACGAAGTTCCTCGTTGGTACGGAGTTAGAAGGTGATGATGAACATGTTAATTATGTATTAGCGATAAAGAAAAGGTATGATCTTGATTTGATCGTTGGATCTGTTCATTTCGTAAATGAAATTCCTATTGATTTTGATAGGGAGTTGTTTTTAAACGCAAAGAGGACCTGTGGTGATGGTTCTGTCCATGATTTGTTCAAGGAATATTTCGAAATTCAGTATTTAATGTTGCAAAAGGTCAAGCCTGAGATTGTTGGTCATTTTGATCTAATTAGATTGTTTTTAAGTGAGGAAGATATTGACCATGTAACAGGTAAGAAGGTTATAGAACTTGATTTATTGAAAGATTGGCCTGATATCTGGTCATTGGTTATCAGAAATTTGGAATTTATCAAATCCTATGGAGGTTTGATTGAACTAAACAGTGCAGCAATTCGAAAAGGTTGGAACTCTCCATATCCTAAATTAGATATTTGCAAGGCTATTATTGAACACTGTGATGCGAGATTTTGTTTAAGTGATGATAGTCATGGTATTAGTCAAGTTGGTTTAAACTATAAGAAAGTTTTGAAATTTGTTGAAGATGAATTGAATTTGAAAGAGTTGTGGTATTTGGATTTACAATATGTTGATGGTAAAAAATCAATTGTTAAAAAGACTATTTCTATTGAAGATGTTAAAAACAGTAGGTTTTTCAAGAACATTCTATAGATTTATAGATTATCAATAACTTTATAAAAATATTAATAGATAAATAATAACTTTATAAAAATATTAATAGATAAATAATAAATAATAAATAATAAATAATAAATAATAAATAATAAATAATAAATAATAAATAATAAATAATAAATAATAAATAATAAATAATAAATAATAAATAATAAAAACTAATAAATGAAAGATGAATAAATAGTAAATAGTGATAAGTAGTGGATCAACTACGAAATATCTCGTTGATCTCCTTAACAGTTCCAGAGACATCCTTGATTGGGATGTTAAAACTATAATTTCTCCATTTTGTTCTAATATTTGGATAATTATGTAAAATCTTAACATACTTCAATAGATGACCTTGAAGCACCGATCTTGAGATGAATATCCCATTTTTTTCTAATTCTTTAATAAATTTCAAACCAATCCAAGGATCTGTTGGATTTTGAATAAACCCTTTATGAATTATTTTTCTAATTAATTGATCACTGATTATAATTCTTAATGGATGTTTATCATTGCTTGAGTTGATATCAATCTCTGAATAATTTGAAACCTTTAAAAATTGAATTAAAAACGAACAAAATTTCTGAAATTTGAATGTCTCAATTATATAGTTTAATAAGATTCCCCAAGTTTTTGGATTGATTTCTTTGTTACTGTGATTTTGTAAGTTTATGATTAATTGCAAGATCTGATACTCTTGTGATGTATCATTATCTTTCTCTAATGATTTGAAAGATTCATTCTTAGAAAAATGCTTTAGATTTTCTAAAATTTTGCAAACCAAATTCTCAATTGTATAAGGCGAAAGTAATTTCTTATTTGATGAGGAGTTACTTAAGATGTCTAATCTTCTTAAAACGCTCGAAAACCGTTTAACTTCTAAATCGAAATAAATGAAATAATTCTGTAAGTAAGTTTCTAAGAAATTATTTTCAATTAAAAAATTCTCAAATTTATCCATTATTCTGACTCTATGGAATAATCTTTTTGATTTGATTAGTTTGGCTGATCCAAGAATGAAAGATTTGATAAGTAATTCATTTTGATATTTTTCGTTGTTATTGTTCAGTAATAAAAATTTGACAAATTCATAACTTTTTTTCAAGTTATTAGAATTTCTTATTTTCATGATTAGGATATCTAAAGATAATTCAACCATTAACTTGTCATCATTTTTAACATGCTCTTGATTAACCAAATTCCAAAACTCTTTTTGATTATTACTTGACAAAAATTTCTTAGACTTAAAAACAGTCAATTCATTAACTGAATAAGTGTGTTTGGAGAATTTAAGTAATTCATTAATGTCAATTTTACTTCTTTTGAATAAAAATTTCCAAAATGACTTATCCAAAATCTGATCGTCGAATTGAATCAAAATTGCATTCAAAGATTCTAGTTGTTTTTCAATTGGTAGTAAAGTGATATATTTTGCAAATAATAAACCAGTTTCTTTACTTAACCAATTTGAAGGTTTTTCTTGAATTGAAATGGTCTTCAAAAGGGTTGAAACTTGATTTAAGTTATAAATCAACGATAATTTCAAATTATAATTCAAATAATTGCTTGGAATGTCACTTAAACCAAATTTTGAAATTAGCTCCTTTGAAAACTTATTAATGTAAAGTTGATTCACATTCAATGATCTTAAAGATTTGAGGAAAATTGCAAATGGCTTCTTTTTACAAGGTGAATTCTCATACAGTTTCAACAATAACTTCATATGGGTTTCAGATACTAACGATAATTTCAACAGTAGATCCCAATTCAAATTAACTTTTGATGATACTAATTGATTGACCAAAAAATCTGCATAGTGAATGTTATCATGGTAGTACAGCATTGAGATTAGTTTTTCAGGATAATCTTTAGGTATCTTTAGTTTCCAATAAAGGTCGTTGTCTGTTAAAATATTTATTAAATATGGGAATAGGACTGGATTTTGAATGGGGATCTTTATTGACTTGATCCAGAATTCTTCATCTTGATCAATTTGTGTCGAAAGGATAGTTGTGTCACTGGAAAGGAAATAGTCCTGCCATACGTCGTAGAGTTGTTCTTGTTGGGACGGGGATTGTATTGGTATTCCAATGAGGTCTCTTGTAATATTGAAAGGGATTGATTTGTCTTTGTGGAGTAGATTGACGAGAGTAGATTGGTCCTTATTAGGAAGTATCAGCTTGTGGAAGTGACGTATGAACGCACTCCTGACAACTGGAGGCGATAGACTGCGGAGCCTTACGAGTCTAGTCAGCATGTGGTGATTTTTCTGGTTGTGGTTCTCATATAGTTAGTAAATCTCATTTCCTCTTTTTTATAATTATTATCAGTTTTTATAACAACTCTCTACAATTATGATTTCAAAGAAAGGCATCTTTTAACATGAGTACTGTGATCCCAATGGGTTATCTCCTCAATTTGTTGCTGACTTAGAAACACTAAGAAGGACTTGCACTTTTGAAGAACCACAAGCTTCTGATGAAGAGGTTCCGGAAGCACTTCATCATCTAAGAAGTGAATAGAATCAATACGTTGATGAGATTAGTGATTCTTTGCTACTCTAAGAACTTCATTCAAGTTGTTTCAACATCGTCGGTCTGCTGATAATAAAGAACTAGCTGTAAGCTTCAAGAAGTCTGTTGATACGAATGTTTCATCTGAGAACAAGAAGATATTCCAAAAGATGTTTACATATCTCATAATATTGACAGTCACAATATCATACACACCACCAAAACGAATAAATGTTATCCCATGTTCAAAAAGACCCAGTAAGAACCAAGATCGTGTTATTCAAGGAATAAGAAGCATCTATTTCAACACAAACTTCCATAAACCAGTTCCTAGATTTAAACAGGGAAATGATGAAAATCAAGGTTTCCTCATCGCATTGGAAGAATTGAAGTAAGATGGTGGTACTTGGAACTACAGATTTCATCAACGGAATAGCTTACCAGTCTAATTGTATGATATCATATGCTAAAGAAAGGCATTGTGATTTGAAATATCAAATTTGGTGCAATATCAGAATACTCTTTACTTTGTATTTCGGCTATCTTGAAGGCGAAAGCGAAGACGAGTTGAATAAGATTGTTTAAGAAGATCAAGGTATTTCAAGAGATTTATTGAAGTCGTCTAGTATTTATTTGGCTATTAATGATGTTTGACTTCTTGTATACAGCACTCATTTTTTTCCATCAACAAAAAAACAAAACAAAACACGAATAGTAAATAATGAAGCAAAACAGTGATAACACTCCAAAAACACAATAATTGCCATTATTTCACGTATCACAATGCTCCAAGACCTTCTCTCCTCCATCTCAGAGTCAGCAGACTCGCTTTCCACTCTTTACTTCCGTCCTCCTGGTATCTTTTCGAATGCGCTTGTGCTCCAGCCTGACATCACCACATTGCTCAGAGACGCAGACACTGAAGAGAGCTCTCTCTATACGGTTGGCCCATCAGGGACAGCTGAGCGTAAAGATGGTACTACTGGTGTTCTCCAAACTCTTTCGCACGAGCTTGAAGCAGGAACTGGGTCCCCTGCTGTCGTTTTAGTGAATAAAGACTCCACAAACGTTTCCAATGAGCTCGACTCAGGAGTCAAGAACCTACTGTCAAGCTTTAACGAGGAACAGCTTGACTTTGATGGACTCTGTGCTGCAGTGCGAGAACTCCTGGCCAAATAGTGAGTGTTACTTCATGCCATTTACGCTTGTTATTGTCAGAATACTAACTACAACATCAGTCCAATACAAGGAGCAGAACCTCAACTACAGCAACTACAGACCCAATACGAGTCACTCATACAGAAAATACAGCATAGTGAAGCAACACTCGAGTCACAGAAGCTCTCGTTGACACAGATGAACTTGTCCACAGGGGAAAAAAGACATTATCATAATGCAGCCCAGCTCATCGCAGAAGAGCAAGCTGAAATTGCTACACTCAATAAGCAACTGGCTTCATTATCAGGATAACCGTATAGTCATATATCCATTATTTATTGTCCCTTAATCAGATGTATGTAGTTGTATAATATAGCATGCATGTTCGCAGCCCTGGTGCTCGCTGCAAACTATAAACAACTCTACTTTCTAATCTCATCTCATTCATTACTCATATAAGTATAATCAAATTCAAGAATGAGCCACCCTGTGGACGTACCCATCACGGACCTCGATGCTGATGATGATGACGGACTAAGCTCCATTTCAGACCTCGACACAAACGTTTTGAGGGACGATTTTGCATTGGATAACAACGGAACTCAGTACTTCCAAGGAGATTCACTATTTACCAGATTGAAACAGTCTATCCTGAAGTTAGCTTCAAGAGGTGGCTACTACTCTAAGGTTCCTAAATCATTTGCTACTAATGGTATTGAGTTGAGAAACAGAAGATTCACAGATGCTGATTCGTTTGATTTAAGTGACGAAGAGTTTATAATAAGAAGACAGAGCGATGGTTTATTCCAGAAATTGCTTTCAACTGTGAAGAATTACACCCTGTATTCAATGTTGTTTATCTTTCTTATAATAATTATAGTTCTTTCCATTTTGTTATCATCCAAAAACTCATCATCTTCATCACGATCAAAGAAACCACTGTTATCTAATGGTACTCATGTTTTCCATCCAACTACAATTTTAATCTCATTAGATGGGTTCCATCCACATTATATCTCAAAGGACTTAACTCCAAACTTACATGATCTGTTCATAAACGGTTATGGACCTCCATATATGATCCCTTCTTTTCCTTCTTCAACATTTCCAAATCATTGGTCTATCGTTACTGGGTTATACCCTGAAAATCACGGGATCGTTGGTAATACATTTTTTGATCCAATTTTAAACAAGCAATTCATTAATGTGATACCTGAAAAGTCATTAGACCCTCTTTGGTGGGGTGGTGAACCTATTTGGTCAACTGCTGAATTTAACGGTGTAAGATCAGCTATTCACATGTATCCTGGTAGTGAAGTCAAATTTCAAAACGGTGGTGATCCATCTGAAGTTGATAAATATAACGGAACTGAATCTTTAGAAGTGAAATTTGAAAGAATTATTAATTGGGTCGATAGAGATATCAATACAAGACCTGAATTGATCTTAAGTTATTTACCAACAATTGATTCTTTGGGTCATAAATTCGGTGTTCATGGTAAAGAATTAGAACAAGGTTTAACCAAAGTGGACTCATTCATTGGTGATATTAGAAATTCTATAGAATCTAGAAATTTAACAGATATAATCAATTTCATAATCGTTTCTGATCATGGTATGTCCCCAACTTCATCGGAAAGATTAGTGTATTTGGATGATTTGTTAAATATAACCAAGATCCAACACGTTGATGGTTGGCCATTGTTCGGGTTGAGACCATTCCCAGACTTCTCAGTGGATGAAGTTTACAATGAGTTATTATTGAATTTCAAAGAGAATTCAGGTTACAACATTTATTTGAAGGAAGAGATACCCGAAAGATTTCATTTTGGTGGAGATATCAATGATGGCAACAAGCAGTATTATGAAAGAATTGCTCCAATTTGGGTCATCCCGGACATTGGATATTCAATCACAACCCATGATGATATGGAACGTAAGAAGGGGGTTTATTCTCCAAAGGGAGTTCACGGTTATGACAATTCTGAAATGTTGATGAGATCTATTTTCTTATCACAAGGCCCATTTTTCAAATCTAAGTTTGAAGATGAAAATGATAATAAATTGGGTAAAAAGGTTAAACCATTTCAAAATGTCGAAGTTTATAACATCTTGTGTGATACTTTAGGTTTAAAACCTGTTAAGAATAATGGTAATGACAATATTTTTCATAAAGGTAATCATTTGTTGCAAAATTGGAATGATGAGTTGCTTTATCCAAATCTGAATTTTGATATTGATTTCATTGAAGTTGATTCAACTTATGATATCTTATTTAGAAAGAAAGCTAAGGAAACCATCACATTGGAACCGGAGACTGAATTGACTTCTACTAGTGAAGTGACTGAAACAGATGCACAAGATGAAAATAATAAGGAAGATGCTAAACAAGGGGATAAGCAAGAGGAGAAACAAGAGGAGAAGCAACAAGATAAACAAGAAGCTGGTCAACAAGAGCAACAAGAAAACAAACAAGATAGTCAGGAAGATGACAAAAATGAAGGGGCCAAGGATGAAGGTAAAGATGAGAATGAGAATGAAGATGAAAGTCTTTGGGATATGCTCGAGGATGCTATAGATGATATTTCAGAAGAATTAGAAGATTTTGGTAATGATTTTAAAGATCAACTCGATGAATGGATTGAAGATGTTGAAGATGCTTTCGATAGTAATTTTAATAATCTATTTTTCTTATAATTTTAAAAAATTATTTTATTTATTTAATTTTATTGTAATACAATCTATTTTTCATAGTTTGGATAATCTGTAAAACCTTTAGCGGTTGGAGCATAAAAGAGTGTTCTATCGTATTTAGTTAATTCCCAACCATTCTCTAATCTATCTGGTAAATCAGGATTCGAGATAAAATTTCTACCAATTGAAATCAATGATCTTTCATCGATTTCTTCCAAGATCAATGATTGGTCATTACCATAATTACCATTCTTCATCAATTTACCTTTCCAAATAGTTGAAATAAAATCGTTTGAACCTTTAATCTTGAACAAACTCAATGGATCATCATCCGTTTGAGTTTTGAAATCCGAATACCTTGGTTGAATGAACTCAATAAATTGTAACTCTTTACCTAACAGACGTCTTTTCTCTAACTCACCAATTAAATGAGCATATTGAGCCAATAAAGTAGGATCGTTTCCACAACCTTTCAAACCACCATAAATCCCAAATGGAGAAATTCTAACAGAGATTTTACTCAACCCATTAAGCTCTTCATCTAATCTGTCAATAATTTCCAAAATGATTCTCGATCTGTTCTCAATCGATCCACCATACTTATCAGTTCTTTGATTAGAACAAGGATCAAGAAATTGGTTTAACAAATATCCATTGGCAGCATGAATTTGAACACCATCTGCTCCAGCTTTATCAATCGCATTCTTAGCAGCAAGGACATGATTCTCAATGATCTCAACAATCTCTTCCCCAGTGAACTCTCTTAGAAAATTTCCTGATTCCTTTGCATCTTGCTCAAATGGATCATTTGGATTGGATTCAATATAAATTGGAGATGGTGCAACGTACTCCAAGTTTTGTGATTGTAATATCTTAGGATATGCTAATCTTCCCAAACCACATAATTGTGAAACGACAAATGAACCATTAGTATGAATCTCGTTGAAAATCTCCTTCCATGATTCAACCTGCTCATCTGTAAAAATACCAGGCATACCAGGGTAGAAACCAGAATCTTTAAACCCAGTAATCGTACCTTCAGTAATGATCAAAGTTCCTGATCTTTGAGATCTTTGAGAATAGTATTCCTTCAATAATGAAACGTTTGGGTTTAAAGTGCCCGGCTCGTTTCTCAACCTTGTCAATGGTGCTAAAGCAACTCTGTGTGATAATTGAATATCACCTAGTTTGATAGGTTTGAATAGCTTTGTTCCTCTGAATGAAATTGGTTGTTCGAATTGGGTCATTTTGAAGTGGTTTGTATAGATCTTAACAGAAAAACTGGGAGAAATCTAGTAGAATCCATGGAGTTTATATAATTGAGTCGGTTTACAGTCGAATATACAAGCTGATTAATTCATTGCTGATGATTTTCGTCATTTGTTGGTGGTTGATAATAGTTGATAGTGGAATCGGTATGGAGATGACGGAATTCCGTCAACACCGTTGAAAATGTCCGTTATATGAACTTTAAAAAACTTGACACAAAAATGAAATGCATTTATCATATGGTGTCCATTGGTTATAAAAAAATTACCATATGATAACGCATTAGTAATTTCATCTATTTCACATGCACATGTAGTTATTAGTGATTAGTCATTAAGTTATTACAGTTTTTTGTCTAAATAAGTATCGTATATTTCATAATTTCGAATCACTCTTCTTCTTATTCTGCCATCCAAATCCAATTTTCTTCTTTGCACCAGGTGAAATAATCACATTAATCAAACTAGTTTCACAGTTCAAAGCACCTTCGAATGAATTCTTCAAAGCATCATCCAAACTTGATAAATCTTTGACTAAATAACCTTTACCACCTAGTGATTCTGCCAACATGTCATATCTCGTATCTTTACTCAATGCAGTTGAAGGTAAGTTACCACTTGAACGAATAGCTTCATCAACACCGTGATAAATCCCACTATTGTTCATGACAATGATGACCAATGGTAAATTTGACCTTATTGCAGTTTCTAATTCCAAACCAGAGAATCCAAAAGCTGAATCACCCTGGATTGCAAGGACGTATTTATCAGGGTTTGAAACTTTTGAAGCAATGGCATAACCTAACCCAACACCCATCGTAGCATTAGTTCCTGCGTCTAGTCTCTGTTTTGGATTTGTCTCTGGAAAGGAGATTCTTGCAACATCCATCGTGTTGGCACCTTCTGTGACAAGAATTAAGTTTTCGTTGATTGGTTGGATGAACTCACGGATTCTCTTATATGTTAAATTATAATTCAATTGTGGTTGTGGTGTTGATTCTTTAATTTCCAATGATTTGTTGTTCTTGTTGATCTTATCCAAAATTGATTGAGAAATTGCAGGTGCGGTATAATTCGTCAATTTGATGTTCAATTCTTTAGCAACTATGGAAATATCACCAATCAGCCCATAATTAATTGATTCTGGATTATTAAATCCAATTTCTTCAGGATGATTATCAACTTGAATGAATTTAACTCCTCTTTTAAATCTTGGAAATTCACCAAAATGTAAAATCCAATTCAATCTCGAACCAAACAATAAAATAACATCAGACTGTTTTAAAATATCTGATCTCGCTGATGAAACGTTCAATTTTGAGAAATCAGAAATGACACCTTTCCCCATTGGTGTTGGTAAAAATGGCAAATTATGACTATTTACCAAATTTTTCAATTCTTTTGACGCATTTGAATATGCTGAACCTTTACCAATAACGACTAATGGATTTTGTGAATTCTTAATTATTTCAACAATTTTATCTATTTGTGATTCTTCAGGTCTAAATTTCAACACGTCTTTTGGGGAGATTGAAGAAATTGTAGAAAGTAATCTATCTTCTCTTTCTAAATCCAATTCGCCTTCAACTATATTCCCTGGTAAATCAATATAACTAACACCAGGTTTGCCAAACATCGAAGTCTTGTAACCATTATACAAGAATCCAACTACTTGATCAAAATTAACAGGTCTCAGCGTGAGCTTCGCATGTGGAAACATAAAACTAACCTGGTCCAACTCCTGGAATGCACCTTTAGCAACTTCATCCAAAGGAGCAGAACCGGCAAGGACCAACAATGGCCAACGATTTGAATTCGAATTCAACACACCAGGCAAGGCATGGATCAATCCGGGACCACCCACAACCAGCAATACACCAGGCTGGCCAGTGAGGTAACCGTAAGCAGATGCAGCGTAAGAGGCAGACTGTTCGTTTCTGAAAGAGATGAACTTAATGCCTTGCTCAATAAAGGCATCACCAACTTCAACGATGGGGATTCCAACAATCCCAAATACGACAGTGACTCCCAATTTCTTCAACGACTTCGCAATGAGTCTGGCACCGGTGGACATTAAGGCAACTAATTAAACTATTGTTTATTATAATAAAAAAAAATATTGATTTTTGATGCATTTTTGTGGAGATTGATAATAATAATATACGGACCGAAACACTCGGATGACTGACTATAAAGGGTTCTTTTCTATATTTACATTTACAACTACTTACAGATTTATATAACTATATTAACAGAGGTTTTTCTATGCCACACACTCTCCATTTGCTCTTGGAAAAGGCACGACGTCTCTAACGTTTTCCACACCTGTCAAATAACTGACGAGTCTTTCAAAACCAAGTCCAAATCCACCATGAGGCACTGATCCATTCTGTCTCATTGATAAATACCATTCCATTTCTTCAGGTTTCATTCCTCTTTTATTCATCTCTGTAACGAGGACTTCATAGTCATGTTCTCTTAGTGACCCACCGATGATTTCTCCTATCTGTGGGAAGATCAAGTCGAAGCAGGCCACAGTGTCGTCATGACCATTTTGTTTCATGTAGAATGGTTTGATTGAACTTGGATAATCAGTGATGAATACAGGGACGTTCCCGAAATGTTCACCAGCAAGATACTTCTCGTGTTCTGTTGCTAATCCGTCTTTATAACTGACAGGGATCTTGAACTCATGACTGGAGTTTTGTAAGATATCAATTGCTTCTTTATAAGTTATTGTTTTCCAATTTGTGTTATACAATGATTCCCATTTGGCATAAAGTTGTTCTGCATTGATTGAGTTCTCTGATGGTAACGCTTTCAATAGATCATTAGCCAATTTTTTATCTTGTAACAATGGGTGTATTATATATTTGATCATACGTTCAGTAAACGTAGTCAATTGTGACAATGAATCGATGTATGAGATCTCAGCTTCAAGCATCCAGAACTCAGCTAAATGACGATTTGTATCACTAGCTTCTGCTCTGAACGTTGGTGATAATGACCAAACTTTCCCCATAGATGAAGCTAACACTTCGAGGTGAAGTTGTGTAGAAACTGTCAAATATGCTTCTTTACCGAAGAATTTCTCCTCCTCCTTTGTTGTAAGCAGTGATTTAGATTCAAGTTGGAACAATTCACCAGCACCTTCACAATCTGAACTTGTTATTATCGGAGGGTTCACTTTGAAGAAACCCTCATTTTGGAAAAATTCATTCAGTTTGAAATCCATTGCAGATCTGAACCTTAGAATTGACGACAAGTATGAAGTTTTCCAACGTAACGAGGGTAAAGATCTCAGATATTGCAAAGAGTGGAACTTCTTCTGTAATGGATAGTTTTCAGGAACGGTTCCTAATACCTTGATATCACCATTTTGGACCAAACTCAACTCATAGGCCTGTTCAGTTCCTTTTGACTGTTTCCACTCCCCAGTGAGTGAGACTGATTGGCCAGTTTGCAAAGACTCAGCCTGTTGCGGAGATAGGACACACATGAGTTGTTCACTGGTCGAGTTGTCAGACAGGTCCAAGAATGCTATTTTCTTCAAGCTGCGTACTGAGCGAACATGGCCATTAATCGTGAGTGTTGTTGAAGGCTTTGGAGGTGCTGAGAGTAGCTGCTTGATTGTCTGTGGAAGGGACGAGTAGTGTCTTCCCAGGGATTTGTTGGAGATCATTGGTGTTGATGTTTGTATGTAAGATTTGATTTTTTTTTCAGTGTACTTTGTACTAATATGACTATGACTACATACATGGAAATGACAAAACAAATAATAAATGCAAATAATAGCAAGTAAAAAAGTACGTTTATAAAATGCAAGAGACTAGTAATATTAAGTATATAAGCACCAATTATCATTATATTTATCAGACAATAATACATCAAACCCTCTCATAACTCACCGTCTGTCTTCTTCCAGCCTCCTGTTTCTTCCACGCCTTCACTCTGAGAAGCATCAGTTTATCTCTCACAAAGTCATCAGATACGAGCTTTTTAGGACATCCAGGTGTGGGACAATCGTTACCACGTTCACCAAAAGTCGAATTGATGGCTGTGATGTCGAAGATATGGCCGCATTTCTTCGAGATGTAAGGGTCCTTAAACAACTGCATCGTGATGGGACACCTCAAGTCGATTGTCCCACCTTCCATCTCTAAGTCATCATCGTCGTCATCATCACTGGTCTTCTCATCAGGAATGGGAGCAGTTGGGTTCTTGAGGACGAAAGCTGCATGTTTCAAGAACATGACATGTGAATCCGAAGAAAGACGACTTGCTGATTGTGGGACGTTGATGGGCACTTCAACAAGCTCACTGAACTGTAATTGATCATCATCTGTCTCTGTCCTCGTCTTGAAATGGTCGATATTGGTAATCGTGAGCTCAGGCTCATTTCTCATTCTGGCAGTGATCTCCTGTTTAGCTGCGTCATATTGACGATTGAATAATTTGAAATGCTTTTTAGAGTGCACAAGACGAGTGTACTTGTCTAAGAATGATTCCAAAAGGTCCATGGGGTCGTCGTCTTCATGTGTGTCTTTGGTGTCTATGGTGTCTATAGTGTCTAGCACTTGTTCAATGTACAGCTGGGCCGTCTCGAGAATGGCCTGGGACGTGTCTGTCTGGGATCCAAGTGATTCTGGGTGGCTGAGCCTGGAGAAGGCCAGCATTGCATCGCTGGAGACGGGAATGTTGTCTGGGAGGACGTCCATATTAGTTTGTACAGTGATTATTAGTGATTTACTTTATTATTGTGTAGATGAAAAACAAATACCAACAATACATAATAATATCAACAATAAATATCAATACAAATAAAAATATTCAATATAAACAACAATGGCTGAAATCTCAGGCCTCCCCGCATTCAAGCTCATCGTGCTCAGAGTAATTGCACACTTCGTTCGAGACTCGCTCGATGAGACGATTTCCCTGACTGAAATGACTTCAGTCATCAACAAGAACGCATTGATCACACTGGCCAGACAGCATTTTGAGCCGTCTAAGAGCCCTACTGTCTCGATCAGGGACGTCATCATTGCACTGATGGCCATGTTCCAAGGCAGTGAGATCCGTATCTTGGAGAACAAGGACCAGTTCAAGCTCAGGCTAGACCGAGACCAGTTCAATGAGATGCTAGCAAGATGTCAAAAGGAATACGATGAGGAAGCAGTCATCGAGATAGAAGCATTAGAAAGAGATTATGAAGAGAAGAAATCACATTTGAAGAGCAACAGGAAAATCGTCGTGTTGGCCAACAACCTCATAGACTCGATTACATCTTTGAAGTACTCATCGACTTTTCTCAAGCCAGTGGACGACTCAGTGGCCCCCAATTACCACGGACTCATCAAATTCCCTACAGATTTGAAGACAATAAGAGCCAAAGTGAAAGATGGCAGAATACAGACAAAGAACGCATTGCAACGAGAGATACTGCTCATGTATGCAAATGCCATCATGTACAACAAGTCCAGCACGGACGTCTTCCAGTGGAGCCTTGAGATGGTGGCTGAGACGGAGAGACTGTGGGAGCTACTAGAGTGATGGCTATATATATACGTTTGGCTAGTATTGGTATGTACATTTATTGATATTGATATTGACATTGACATTGTAGCAGTATTCACATTAATACTTAGGACTAACGTTGCATGTTCTGGGTCAAGAGCGCATTCTGCTCTTGGAATCTCTGACCAACACGCTCACTGTGCTTCAAGAACTTCTCAGAGCACTTCAACACACAGGTTTCCTCCTTTGAAGTCAACTTGGACGAGGTGAAGTCGTTGACACAGTCTGAGAAGCAACGCTCGACAAGGTTCGAGTAAAGACGCATGAAGTCCTTCATCTGCTTCTGCTCCACGAGCTTCTGGAACTCGGCCTGTTCTCTTTGGTTGAGTTGGTCCATGTTGATGTTATTATTGGGTCGTGGTAATAAATAGAGTTGTTTGCCTCCAACAAATTTTTCATTTTTTTTCGAGATGATTTATACTCACTATATAATACTCACTACATAATACTATATAATATTATAAAACAATGGCCTATACTTACTCACAACGTGCTGAAAGACACCCTTCGCCTCTAGCTGCGCGTCTCTTCAGACTGATGGACTCGAAGAAAACGAATCTGTGTGCATCTGTGGACGTCCAGACTACCGAGGAGTTTCTCAGGCTCATCGACATCTTGGGTCCTTACATCTGTCTAGTCAAGACCCACATCGACATCATCTCAGACTTCACCTACGAAGGGACCATCTTGCCACTGCTGGAGCTCTCCAAAAAGCACAACTTTTTGATCTTCGAGGACCGCAAATTTGCAGACATTGGTAACACGGTCAAGCATCAATATGCTGGTGGTGTCTACAAAATTGCCCAATGGAGTGACATCACGAATGCTCACGGTGTCACTGGTGACGGTATCGTCCAGGGGTTGAAAGAGGCCGCAAAAGAGTCCTCTTCTGAACCAAGAGGGTTATTGATGCTTGCTGAGTTATCGTCAAAGGGAAGCATTGCACATGGGAAATACACTGAAGAAACAGTAGATATTGCAAAGACAGACAAAGAATTCGTCATTGGATTCATTGCACAGCGTGACATGGGTGGCCGCGACGAAGGTTTTGACTGGATTGTCATGACTCCAGGTGTTGGACTCGATGACAAAGGTGATGCATTGGGCCAACAGTATCGTACCGTTGATGAAGTCGTCCAAACCGGTTCTGATGTCATTATCGTTGGTAGAGGTCTGTTTGGTAAAGGCAGAGATCCTGCTGTGGAAGGTGAGAGATATAGAAAAGCCGGTTGGGATGCTTATTTGAAGAGAAGTGGTCAATTATAGGGATATTGTTTAATGAATAAATAAATAAAATAATAAATAGTAATAAATATGTTATATATCCCTCTTCTTGTACGATTTGTACGAGTTCCAAATCAATCTCCAATATGAGTTCTCAATGTTTTTATTAACGACATCAAAATCGCATTTTTCCAATTGTTTCAAATATCCATCAACTGGCAACGAATTCATAAATGGGATGTAAATGCAATCAGGTATACCATTTTGCCATTTCTTCCATTTCCTCAAAAGAAACTCATCTTTGGATTTTGCAATCACTTGATCAATCTCCTCTTTCAAATTTTGCAATTTAGATCTTGCAGTTAATAGATGATCGTTTGATACTATACAAGTTTCATAAATCACATCTTTCAACTTCGATCTTACTTCAACGTCATCTTTCAAATGTCCTTGAAACAATCTTAATAAATCCTCTTGTGATAATTCATTTTTAGTCATCAAATCAATTGGTAAATATACTTGGTTCTTATGAATTGCATAATACTTTGATCCAATAACAACTGATGCTATTCCTGTTGCCTGTCCAATATGCGCAACTATTTCAACCATCAAGTTTCTTATAACTGAACTCTGCTCAATCATTCTGATACTTGAAGGTGACAACTGTTCACTTAACAACAAATTCTGAATCAAATAATTGAATTGGGAATAGTACCCTTCCCCATATGAACTCAACTCATCAACAGTTCTGAAACCATTACTTTGCAAAAAATCACTCTTTGTGCTTATAATCTGGTCAAAATACCTCTCTTCCAAATTAAACCCCTTTTTCAATGAATCCTTCAACAAAACAGCAATCGGTTCAGTAATGGCCTTGTCATTAGTTTCATCAAAGACGGACTTTTTCAATAATTCCTTCCAAAACTTCAACTTGAAATCACTCGAACTCAACCCAGTCCCTTTCATCATCGGTGACTTCATCTCATTTACATCTTTCTGGATCTTTGACATTTCTATCTGGAAGCAACGAATGGCAATAAAAGTTCCTCTCACTGGTTCAGGAATATAAGCACTCAGCACGTAAGACGACTTATCAAACCTCTTCAAACTGTCCAAACAGTTCCTGTAGGCATTCTGTAAGGGTACACTACTGTCTGAGTGGTGCAAAGCGTGTGACAGTGTTGAATAACGACATGTTCTTCTGAGCATTGTTGTATACTAGTACCAATATATTGTGGTGTAAAGTCATAGAAAAATACTATTTTTTGAAACAATTTACTATACAATTCCACCTCATAATAACAACGTCCTACAACTATGATATTTTGTTGATGAACATATCTTTAGACGAGGTATGTAATCCCGAAATGTTATGCTCTCAAAGTTCATTCCTGACTTGAAGATATTAATAACAGTTTACAATTTGAAGAACCACGTAGTAAACTGCCTAATTGATAATTCAAACTGTGTAATTTACATCAATGATCTCATTTAAAAGTCATAAACTCGAGTCTCAATCAATCAAGAATCCTGTTGCCTGATTATTGATTCTTCGTACTGCAAATGGATGACAATCGAACTATTTTTGGCTATCACTAAATTTCTTTGATGTTTTATGAAGTCTTCTGGACAAAAAATAAAAAAAATGCACTGAGATGAACACTTTTTTTACATCCAACAGTGGATAACTATGAAGATTGAAAAGGTGAATGAGAAAGTATATCTCGATATCGCGGTAAATGGTGAGAAAATAGGCAGGATTGTCCTTGAGCTTGTAAGTTATACTTATTTTTAAGCAGATTTATTCATTATTCTAACAATATAATACCCAGTATGATGATGGTGAGTCGTTTCAAACAAAGTTGTTCAAGACATAGACTAACACTCTGTTTCAGTTGCGCCAAAGGCAGTGGAGAACTTCATTCATTTGGTAAAAGGAGACAATGAAATCGAAGGAAGGAAACTATCTCTAAAAGTGAGTATTGATCCACACTATTAATTAGAACATTTTCGACTAACAAGTGTTTAAGGGAAATCAATTCCATAGAGTCATTAAGAATTTCATGATCCAAGCAGGTGATATAACTTATGGCTCACAATCAAATATACAAAACGAACCAAATTTAGGAACAGGTGGTCAATCAATTTATGGAACTTCATTCGATGATGAGAACTTAGGTGAATTTGAAACGATTTACAATTTGGCAATGGCTAATAAAGGTCCAAACACCAACACTTCACAATTCTTCATCAATACTTATCCATCTCCTCATTTGAATGGTAAACATACCATTTTTGGGAAAGTAATCTATGGAAAGTCTACTGTCAAGACTGTTGAGTATAGTTCAGTTGATGGTAAATCCATTCCTAATGAGCCTATTGTTATTGAAGATTGTGGTGTTTGGGAGGAATCCATGGGTATCCCAGTTTACAATGCATCTTATAGCATACTGAGTGGTGATATATACGAAGAATATCCAGATGATGACGATCATTTCGATAAGGAAAAACCAGATGAATCATTCAAGGCGACTGAAATAATTAAGAATTCGGGTAGTGAATTATTTAAATTGAAGAATTACAAAGAAGCTTACTTCAAATATAAAAAAGCATTAAGATACGTTAATGAATTGATCCCTGATAAAGATTCCTCTTTGGAATTGAATGCAAAATTCGAAGATTTAAAGAAAAAATTATACTTGAATTTATCATTAACTTTAAACAATTTGAAAGATTATAAACAGAGTATAACTTACTCCACATACTTATTAGAGTCTGATCCAATCACGACCATAGAGCAAGCGAAGGGCTATTATAGAAGAGGTGTCGCATTGTCAGAATTGAAGAAATACAACGAAGCATTAACCGATTTGAAAAAATGTTTTGAATTGAATTCAAAAGATCAAGCAGTTGAAAAAAAGCTGGAAACTATCGAATCATTAATCCAACAACAAAAGGATAAAGAAAAGCAAAAATACTCTAAATTTTTCGGGAAATAAAGCAATAATAATAAATGTAATATATTGAACGTATGTACAAACCCTCTAGTTTAATTGTTCTCTTAATGATTTAATTTGTTTCAAGATTGCAGATTTAGCAGTACCACCAGTAGCGGTTCTTCTTTCAACTGAAACTTCAAAATTGAAAACGTCTTTAACGTCTTCAGAGAATCTTGAATCAATGTTTTGAAATTGTTCTAAAGTCAACTGATCAATACCGGACAATTTCAAATCTTCAGCAGTTTTAACACATTCACCAGAAATGTGATGGGTTTCTCTAAATGGAACACCTTTTCTAACTAAATAATCAGCAAGATCAGTTGCTAACATATCCATGGTTAAGGCACCTTCCATTTTTTCTTTGTTGATGTTCAAGGTTGAGATGACACCTGTAGCGATTAAAGTTGAATGTTCAACTGTGGTCAACGCATCAAATAATGGTTCTTTATCTTCTTGCATATCTTTGTTATAAGTTGATGGGATGGATTTAATAGACATCAAGAAACCTGATAATGAACCGAAAACTCTACCAGATTTACCTCTTAGCAACTCTAATGAGTCAGGGTTTTTCTTTTGTGGCATTAATGAAGAACCAGTAGAATAAGCATCAGCTAATTTGATAAAACCAAATTCACCAGATGAATAAATAATTAAATCTTCACTGAATCTAGAAATATGATTCATGAATAAAGAAGACCAGAATAAAGTCTCAACAACAAAATCTCTATCAGAAACAGCAGTCAATGAGTTACCAATAACACCATTGAAACCTAAACCTTCAGCTAAAAATTCTCTATCAATACCATATGGATGACCAGCTAAAGCACCAGCTCCTAATGGAGAAACATTCAATCTTTTAATGATTTCTTGTAATCTTTTGTAATCCTCGGTGAAGTAAGTAGCGTACATACTTAACCAATGAGCCCAACGAATTGGTTGAGCTTTTTGTAAATGGGTATAACCTGGCATTAAGACATCGATTTCTTGTTCAGCTCTCTTGACCATAATCTCAATCAAATCTTTAACAAAACCTGATAATTTGGTCAATTCTTCACGGACGTAAATTCTCATATCAGTGGCAACTTGATCGTTTCTTGATCTACCTGTATGAACTTTACCAGCAATTTGTCTACCAATAATTTCACCTAATCTTCTTTCATTGGCAGTGTGGATGTCTTCATCACCGTCTTTTTCAACAAACTCACCATTGGCCCATTCACCTTTAATTATTTCTAAACCTCTGTGGATTTCACTCAATTCTTCTTCAGTTAATAAACCAATTTTTTGTAAACCTTGAGTATAGACTCTAGTACCTTCCAAATCAGCAGCGTACATCTTCTTATCGTAAGGTAAAGAGGCATTATACAAGTTCATCAATGGATCAGTGGCACCGGTGAATCTACCACCCCATAGTTTCAGTTCAGCAGGCTTATCAGACATCGCAAACGGTTTCGAATTGGGATAAATCTCTTCTAATTACTTCCTTCTTCATAGTAAAAAGATTAGGAAAAAAAATGAATCATCGTTGAGAAGATGCCGCGAAACTTACCGGATTCAGCTAAATTAGTATAGTATGTACATTTCTGATTTATTTCTATAAGTTATTCATGGTCTACATCTACCTGAGAAACGTGGGTACAAGGAACAGTCTCTGACTGTGAATCTGTTGGTCAACCAGGCTAAGATACGCTCGGTACCTAAACCGTAACCACCGTGTGGAGAAGTACCGTATTTTCTTTGGTCGATGAACCAGTAGTAAGCATCTAAATCTTCAATGCCTTCACGTTTGAAACCTTCAACCAATTCTTCCAATCCTTCAGATCTCATGGAACCACCGGTGATTTCACCGACAGTTGGCATTAAAACATCGACGGATTCAGTGACTCTTGGATCATCGGAACAACGTTTCATGTAAAATGATTTGATTTCAGCTGGGAAACGAGTTAATAAAATTGGAACACCAATGGCATCAGTCATTTTACGTTCAGCAGCTTCAGCGATATCATCACCGAATTTGAATTCTTCATCGTCTTCGTTTTTGATACCGTGTTCGTTTAACCATTTCAAAGCATCAATATATTCTAAACGTTTGAATGGGAATGATGGAGTAACGAAACCTGGGTTTAATTGTTGAATTAGTGGACCAGCAACTGGATCTTCTAAGGTGTATTGAACGGTTTTGGTGATGACGGTTTCAATATGGGTTAATAATTCATCGAATGTTAAAAAGACTAACTCAGCTTCAATATGGGTATATTCTGATAAATGACGTCTAGTGTGTGATTTTTCAGCTCTGAAAGATTCTTGAATACAGTAAACATCACCTAAGGCTGGCAAACAAGTTTCCAAGTATAATTGAGAAGATTGAGTCAAGTAAGCTTCTTCACCGTAGTATTGTAATTTGAATAAAGTAGAACCACCTTCAACTTGAGTTTGGACCATACATGGTGGAGTAACTTCTGTTAGACCTTCTTCGATGTAAACTCTTCTGATGGATTTCAAGAGAGCAGCACGGACTTTCATGACAGCACTTAAAGTTTCACCTCTAAGAGCTAAATGACGTTGATCTAATAATAATGAAGGATCAGCACCTTCTTGGATTTTGTTGGTGAATGCTTCATCGCCACTTGGAGCTAAACCAATGATTTCGTAGTAATCAACGACTAATTCAACACCACCAGCGGCTTGTTTACCTTCTGGTAATTTTTCAATGGTACCGTATAGAGAAACAGTTGATTCTAAAGTCAAAGTTTGAGTTTGATAAGCATTGGCTAAATCACCACTTAAAACGGTTTGTAAGAAACCAGTACCATCTCTCAAGACTAAGAAAGCTAAACCCTTTTGAGCTCTGAAACGATGGATCCAACCGGAAATTTTGTATCTTTTACCAACCTCGACAGCAGAGTTGATCTTAGCTTTGGTGGCTTTTGGTAATGATGAGTCTTCTTTGATTTCAATCTTTAAAGCTTCCAATTTCTTAGCAGCATCATCGGCATCTTTGGCAGCTTTGGCTTCTTCAGCAGCTTTGGCCTTTTCAGCTTTCTTCTTTAAACCTTCAGCACCCTTTTTAGCTTTCTTTAAAGCAGAAGCTGAGATTTCAACAAAACCATCAGTTTCTTCATCTTTCTTGTAGACGAATAGTTTGGCATCTTCTTTGACGAAAAGAGCAAAGGCTGGAGTCTTGAATGGGGCTTCTTGTGTACCTGCGACTTCGGTGGAGTCGACACCAACAGTCTCGTGGACGTAGAATTGAGACATTGTGGAATGAATTGCTTGGTCTCTCTAGCAAGTATTTTCTATCCATCGACTTTTTTCAGATGAATCACAATCACAAAGAAAAAAAAATGTGTCGGTGTTACCCGGATATCATCTGATCACATTATATTTGATTACGCAGCACTGATCCAAGCTGAAAAATTTACTCCAAAAAGCTCATCGACGAAATCAAATCAATTGAAGAAGATAACGCTTACTCCAGTTAATTCAGCCATCAAAAATGTCTCTTGAAGCTGCTCTTGCTGCTCTATCGATCACTCCAGCAGCAGCTGGTGATTCTGCACCAACAAAGTCTCTTGTTTTCAAGCCAAAGACCGCCAAAACTGCCACACCAGTCCCACTCATCGTCTTCGCTTTACAAGCCACCAACACTCCATCTGGTGTCATTGCCTCCAATGCTTCAGTTAAAGAACCAAGATTGGCTAAAGAAGATTTAGTTGAAGAGTTCTTCAAAGTTGGTCCAAAAGAATTTTCCATTTTCAACATCAGCAAAGATCATGCTTCCAAAGTTAAGATCTTAGTCGATAAGGAAATTGTTGAATCTGGTAAATACGAGTTATCTACCGAATCATCAACTGCTAACGTCAACGGTTCTGATATCTTAAACCATTTACAATCCACTGGTGTCGAAGTCATCACTGTTGATTTCTCTGCTGAGGCAGCCCCAGCTCCAGCTCCAGCTGCTGCTCAACCAAAAGAAAAGAAAGACTCTAAAAAAGATGCACAACTAGATTCAAAATTAATTGGTATTACCGTTGATAAATACTTAGACTTCCCAGGCTGGTACCAACAAATTTTAACCAAAGGTGAAATGTTAGATTACTATGATGTCTCTGGTTGTTATATCTTGAAACCTGCTTCTTATTGTATTTGGGAACGCATCCAAGAGTACTTCAATGGTGCTATCAAGAGATTAGGTGTTCAAAACACTTATTTCCCAATGTTTGTCTCTTCAAGAGTTCTTGAAAAGGAAAAAGATCATATTGAAGGTTTCGCTCCAGAAGTCGCTTGGGTTACTAGAGCTGGTAAATCTGAATTAGATGAACCAATCGCTATTAGACCAACTTCTGAAACCGTCATGTACCCATACTACGCCAAATGGATCCAATCACACAGAGATTTACCATTGAAATTGAACCAATGGAACTCCGTTGTTAGATGGGAATTCAAACATCCTCAACCATTTTTAAGAACTAGAGAATTCTTGTGGCAAGAAGGTCATACTGCTCACTTGACTCATGAAGGTGCTGCAGAAGAAGTTTTACAAATCTTAGATCATTATGAGTATATTTACCATGAATTATTAGCTGTTCCAGTCATCAAAGGTAAGAAAACTGAAAAGGAAAAATTCGCCGGTGGTGATTACACTACTACCGTTGAAGGTTATATTCCAGCTACTGGTCGTGGTATCCAAGGTGCTACTTCCCATCATTTGGGTCAAAACTTTTCCAAGATGTTCAACATTTCTGTTGAGAACCCAGAAGGTGCTGATAAACCAAAAATTTTCGCATGGCAAAATTCTTGGGGTTTATCTACCAGAGTTATTGGTGTTTGTGTTATGGTTCACTCTGATAACAAGGGTTTAGTTATTCCACCAAGAGTTTCTCAATACCAAGCCGTTGTTATTCCAGTTGGTATCACTGCTAAAACATCTAAAGAACAAGAAAATGCTATCTTAGATGGTGCTAAACAAATTGAAAAGAGTTTATTAGCTGCTGATATCAGAGCTATTGGTGATTACAGAGATAACTACTCACCAGGTTGGAAATTCTCTGACTGGGAATTGAAAGGTGTTCCAGTTAGATTAGAATTTGGTCCAAAAGATTTAGAAAACAAATCTGTTACTGTTGTTAGACGTAATGACTCTAAGAAATTCACTGTTGCTTTAGATGCATTAGCTGAAGAAATTCCAAAGATCTTAGATGAACTTCATGCTGATTTGTTTGCTAAAGCTAAAGAATCTTATGACAGTCATAGAGTCGTTGTTGAAGACTGGAAAGATTTTGTCCCTACTTTGAACGCTAAAAACGTTATCTTATCACCGTGGTGTGGTAACATGGAATGTGAAGAAGACATCAAAGATTCTTCTGCCAAGAGTGAAGAAGATGAAGATGAAGAAGTTGATGAAAAAGCTCCAAGTATGGGTGCTAAATCATTATGTATTCCATTCGACCAACCAGAATTGAAAGAAGGTACTAAGTGTGTTAAGTGTGGCGAAAAAGCTGTTAACTATACTATGTTTGGTAGAAGTTATTAGAATTTTGTTTTATAATCTTTTTATAGGAGTTTTCTTTTAGTATATTTGTTGCATTATAAATCGTTCGAGTAGAATTATTTATTCTATTTATCTATACTCTTCCAAAAGTTTCCAACCTTTTCTTTCACTGTCCCATGTCCCAATATTTTTTAACATTGCCCTTATCGTTGATAAGTTGTTTTCTTTTTTGATATCAATATTGCAATTCTTTAATATATCAGCAGATTTTGCAAAATAATCAGTTTGATTACTTAGATAGTCTCTCATACCTTCAATCATTTTAGCATCACTATCTTTAGCTTTATTTTGATTTTCCTGTTCCTTCTGCTTCTTCATATTAGATAAAATAGATGATGATGAATTGAGAGGACCTGAACTTTGTAATAAACCAGAGACTGGACGTTTCTTCAATTTGGAAATTTTACCAGCAGATCCAAACTTTCCTGTAAACGTCGGAACACCTAATCCTGCCTTTTTAACTTGTTTTCTGGATGTTTTCAATGCTTCCAATGCTTTGTTTGCAGCTCTTCTAGCTTCTCTCTCAACTATATCAGCACTTGGTTTGGAATGAGAATCAACAATTTCGTCATGTTTTATTGCTTGAATATTTGATGGTTTGAACAATCCATCCATTAATCTATCATCTTCTGTTTCAGTTTTAGTTTCTTCTTTATATTTTTCAAGTTTTGAAACACCTTGAATCTTTGATAGTTTTGATAAATCATCGTTTTCATTGGAATCTTCTTTGGAATTTAATAAATCGTTGATTGGATTACCGTCATCAAAATCAGATAAAGTGAATAAATCATGTAACTCATGATTTTTGAAAAATCTCTTTTGATTCGGATCTTTCAAAATCTTATCAGTTAACAATTGCTTGAAAATTTGACGATGGTAAATCTTTTCTTCAATGGATCCACCAATAACCAATCTATAAATCAAGACTTCTTTCTTCTGACCCAACCTCCAAGCTCTTTCTCTTGCTTGTAAATCAGTTGATGGATTCCAATCAGGATCAAAAATAATGACTCTGTCAGCACCAGTTAAATTGACACCTAACCCACCAACTTTTGTCGTCAACAAAAATAAATTGTAATCTTCATTATTAAATTGAAAAATCATGTCCTGTCTCTTACCAATGTTCGTCTCGCCACTCATTCTCATATATTTGAAATCTGGCCCCATTGATTTATTCAAAAAATTTTCTAAAATGTTCATCATTTGTCTCGTTTGGGTAAATAATAAAATCTTGTGTCCTTCGTAAGTCCAGGTACTAATCAATGACTTCAGAACTTGAAGTTTTCCTGATCTTGAAGGATCACCATACCCAGGTTGGTGTTCTTTAAAATGCACATCTGCTAAATCTGGATGGTTACAAATCTTTCTCAAAGTATCAATTGCACCTAAGTATGAATTTGCTTTGAATTCTATTGATTTTAAAAATTCAAGATATTTCTCTTTCTGATATTTGGTTAATCTACACATTAACACAAATTCTTGTTTTGAAGGTAAATCCTTTGCAACATCCACTTTCATTCTTCTCAATAAATATGGTTGGATTAAATCTTTCAAAATGACTGCTTTTTGATATCCAATTTTAACTTCTAAGTTACTGGCATTAGCATAACCACCTGATTTGATAGGCTGTTCAAACTCATCTTGGAAAATAGGAAGCGTACCCAATCTTCCAGGGAAAATAAAATCAAACAATGACCACAATTCAACTAAATTATTTTGAATTGGAGTACCAGATAGGATAACCCTATTGTGTGTTTTCAATCTTTTACTTAAGATAGTAATATTAGAATTTGGATTCTTGATTTTATGACCTTCATCTAAAACAACATAATCCCAATTGATTTTCAAAAGGTGGTCCTCATAGATCCTTAACCCAACATAACTAGTAATCAAAATATGACCCTTTGTTACCAGCTTATCAATAATTTTTATAATGTTGGCATTTTGTTTCAATTGTTCGATATTGGTTGTACTGTCATCGCCTTCCATCAGTAATGCCTTTTCAAAATCTTCTTCTTTCATACCTTTCTTTGACATACCTGTACCAATAGAATGTAAAACCATTGTTCTTAACGGTGGCCACCAAGTATGAAACTCATTAACCCATTGTGTCATGACAGTAGCTGGACAAACGATTAGTACAGGCTTTGTAAGTTTCCCTGAATACTGCAAACCTGCAACAAACGAAATAATTTGAATTGTTTTACCCAACCCCATTTCATCTGATATTATACCGCCATGTTTCTGCAAATATAGTTCATATAGCCATTGAACACCAGTTTTTTGATAATCGAACAAAGATGGATATATATCACCTGGAATTTTGAAATCATTGTTCAAAACAGCATCTGGAATTGTTGGATGTGGTCTTAAATGTTCAGGCTTCTCAGAATCTAAGTCTTCTGGTTTTCTTAGTTTTGATCTTCTGTGTATCCATGACTTCAACCTATTTTGGTAGAATGATTCAACCCCATCATCTGTATTCCTAATATCATCCTCATTAAGCAAGGTAAACTCGTTATCGTCATCGTCGTATGCTTCTCCTTCATCAGTACCCATCTTTTCATCTTCAGTCACCTGGTAGTCTTCATTACCTTGGCCCTCAGTTCTCTTTTCTGATATGAATCCAGGAACTCTCAAATTTTGGTGTGATATCACATTTTTATGTCCTTTGTGTGATTCATCCTCTTCTACAACGAAACCAGCAGAGTTACCAAATGCAGTTATTTTACCTGTTCTGATCAAGAAATCCTTTTCAGATTCACCAGGAAGTTTTCCTTCTGTTGCATTTTGACTTTCTAAATCCTCATTTGCTTTTTCTTCTAACCTGTTCTTGATATCTTCAATGTCTTGTATCAGTGGGATTAATAGATTGGTTTCCATTGTCTCCACTTGTTCTCTAAGTTCTTCCTTTATGGAGATTTTAGTTCTGGGACTGTTGATTCTATTATATAATTTATTTACTTCATGTCTGACTTTAACTAATTGGGACTGGGCTTTCTCTAATCTCTTTCTATCTGATTCAATTTCATGTTGGTTAATCAATTGATTTGCATTGGATTGGATCTGTTGTTCTAAAGAAGTTTGCTCAACGACTTTAATCCCAAGCTCTGAGAGTCCATTGTCGTCAGACATCGCCGGATCTATTAGCAGAGTGTTGTGACTAGTTGAATGGCAAATTATTTAGTAGTTTTTCACTTTACAATTTACCTCTTGTATAAATATTTTTTGTAAATCCGAAACACCGAGAAGTCTGTGGAAAGGGTTTCTAGTGACACCAAAACCAATGCCACTATACTAAACAGCTGCGTAATGTGGTACTATGTATCGCTTGAGTAAAGAACATCCTTATAGATAAATTATATCAAAAGCTACATTAAATCACAAAAAATGAGTCCATTGATTTCTTCACCAACTAGGATCTCATCCCAGCTTCAGTGTAGAACCAGTTGCAACGATTCTGAATCTTCGCCTGAGTTTAACTCTTTGAACTTAGCAGACAATTCATCTATATATGTTTTAGTTACACATTTATCGTACTCTTCAGAATGAGAGGAGTTGATATTGTCTTCATCACTTTTACCAATGCCTGAATCATTTTCTTCTTCAGGCTCAGACTCAGATAACTCTAGCTCTGGTAACAAATCATCAAAATAATCTAGGTCAATAAGTTCACTGTTTTCCAAGAAATGAAGCTCAGTATCAGGACAAATTCGTTTCAATGCTTCAACCTGTCTGCTAAAGCATTTTGAACTAACTGGAATTATAGTATTAGGTTTCCCATCTTCAGCAAGACCTTGATAGACTTCTTTACCCATTTCCACTGACTTGAAACGTCCTTTGTGATACCTGACGTAATGTCTAATGTACGATTTAAATGGAAATCCTCCATTTCTAAAAAGGTTCAGTTTAAACATTCCCAAACATGGACTTTTGGAACCATATTTCTCATTCGAAGGACAGATGGCATACAACTCAAACTCCGTCCCAGTATTGATGAATCCAATTAAAGGTTGAGGGACAACTGAACCATCTTTCAAAACGCCATGGTGGTAATTCATATGATGGTCATAACTGGAGTGTAAAGTGTCATAAAATCTAGGTTCACTAGAATCAAAGGTCATAAGTTTACCTTCTCTTTTAGAATAATACACTGATGAGTTTCTTTTTTGGAATGGTTCACAAATTGGACATAGAATATATGTATTCGTCTTTTTCTTAGGGTATGGTCTTCCTGATGATGTTAATCGCTCTTCCTTCTTATAGCAAACACGGGCAGAATAATAGAAGTTAAACGGATCAAAGTTTTGACTGACTTGGAAAATAGTATTATAGCGCGGAGTAAATAGTACTGAATCTGGGAACTTCTTCTGGTACGTTTGTGTGAATTCCTTCATTGATAAAGTTGATGGATAGTCTGGAACAAGGTAAGACTTCAAATTTAGTGAGATATCACTTGAATTAATCTTACTGATGGATTCCGCAATCGAGTCAACTCGTTTAAATTTTTGTTCAGCTGTGATGGCCATTAGCAAATAAAATAGCGGTGAGCTGATAGATGTGCACTAACTGAACAAGTGGTAAATTGGGCCACAAATTCACAGTTATGACAGTTTTGTGGTTTTATTTCAGAACACATAATACCAGGAACACAGTTTTCATGATATAGGACTAGAATACTAAACAAGCCTCTCTATATTGAGTAATTCCTCAAAACATCAAAATATATAAAGTTCAAAAGAGTATCAAAACTTCTAATCGGACCATCGCAAACAACCATATGATGAAGTCACGTGACTGTGAAAATTTTGAGGTTTTTGCGACTCTGAAAAGACGAGTCAAAAGGATAAATGAATAATCTGAGTTGATATTCATATACCTGCTCAAAATTCATAGTAAATTTAACACATTTTACCGAGAAATTGTCCCCACTTCGTTCTCCATTAGCATTTTACAGTTTCTAAAATTCGCGGTAAATCTATAAGATAGATTCGGTATCGGTACATGTGAAAAATTATTCAGTCAAGAGCATCTTTGTCTCTTTCAATTTCTTTCTGCTCATCTTCAGTTCGCTCATCTTCACGATCATTTCGATTTCTCATCATGACAATCACCAAAATCTCCAGCAAACTGGAAATCAACAGGGTCAATGAACTCGACTATCTGTTAACTCAGTTAAAACCTTTAATTTTGAGTCATATCGCTAAATCTTCAGAACCCAATGCTAAAATTGGTCCTAAATTATCACCTTCTGAACTGAATAAACTGGTCCCATTGGAGACACCGCAAGTTGGTCATGGTACTGATGGTGTGTATGGTATTTTTGAGAAAGTTTTAAACAATTCAGTGGTGACATGGCATCCTGGGTTCTTAGATAAACTATATGCGTCCACGAATCCAATTGGTGTCATTTCTGATTTATTACTAAGTTTATTAAATACAAACTCACATGTTTACACTGTTTCTCCAATGTTGACCTTAATTGAGAAGAAAGTTTCTAGATCATATGCTAATCTATTCGGTTATAACGGTAGGTATGCTGGTGGTTTAACGTTTTCTGGTGGATCATGGTCAAACATTACAAGTTTACATATTGCTAGATCTACTCTGTTTCCTGATACAAAGACACGCGGTAATGCTAATTACAAATTTGCAATGTACACTTCTAAGCATTCACATTACTCTGTTGATAAAGCTGCCATTTTATTAGGTATCGGATCTGATAATGTTTTTAAAGTTGATATTGATGAGAAAGGTGTCATGGATCCAATCGATTTGGATAGAAAGATTGAAGAAAGTAAAAAACAAGGGTATACTCCATTATATGTTAATGGTACTGCAGGAACGACAGTTTTTGGATCTTTTGATCCATTCGATGCCATTTCAGTAATTGCTAAAAAACACAAGATTTGGTTCCACGTTGATGGTTCATGGGGTGGTAATGTTGTTTTCAGTGAAAAGCATCGTTATAAGTTGAAAGGTATTGAGAAAGCAGATTCTATAACCACAAATCCTCATAAGATGCTTGGTGTCCCAACAACTTGCTCGTTTTTATTACTTCCAGATGAACGTGTTTTCCAAACTGCAAACTCTTTGAGTGCTCCTTATTTATTTCATAGCAACACTAATGATGATACTTTCTACGATTTAGCTGATGGTACTATGGGTTGTGGTAGAAGAGCTGACTCTTTGAAGTTTTATATGGGTTGGTACTATTATGGTCAAAAAGGTTACGAAGAACGTATTGACCATGCTTTTAAAATCACAGAATACTTTGCAAGCAAAATTGCAGAAGATAAAAGATTCAAACTGGTTTCAACTAATCCGCCACCTGCATTGCAAGTCTGTTTCTATTTCAACAAAGATGGAAAATTCGACGATAATGAAAAGAACACAGAAACTACTCGTGAGATCGTGGGTAGATTATACGAAGAAGGCCGTTTCCTGGTGGATTACTCACCAGCTGTTGGTGTTGATGGAGGTGAGTTCTTCCGTGTTGTGTTTGTCAGTCCCACAGTGGATAGCACCATAGTTGATGAATTATATGAACGTATTGTTACTGCTGGCATCAGTATATAGTTTTATAAGACTTATAGATTCCCATAAATACAAATTGATAATAATAAAATAATAATAATAATTATTCACTATGTACATAATACAAACTGGCATATCTTCTTCAATCACTCTTACCACTGTCCAAGATCCGTAGTTTTCTGATTTCCTCTTTGGCATCGAAATTACCTGTGGATAAATTTTCATACTGCTGGTCGTATTTACCAGTAGATAGTGGGGCATTACCTCTGATTCTCTTGGTCATGTCGAAGAACCCCTTTCTGCACTCCCAGAAGGCCTTCATCTGTGCCTTGCACAGTTCTGGAAGGTCCTGGGCCAGCTCTGGGTTCTCAATGCATTCTCTAGGAGTGTGTCTTTCGATGAGCACACAAGGCGATCTCTGTAGGCAGACGGCCACGGCAGTTCTCTGATCTTTGCAACTGAGGAAAGCATTGTTAGTAAATCATACAGACAGTTCACAAAGGTTCAGAAATACTCACCTAGCACCCATTCTGTTCAGCTCTTTTACAACAATTTGTGTCTTTGTGACAAAGAAATAAATTTTCGCTTTTGTTCTAAGAAAATCAAATCCCTTCTACACTTCAAAAGGAAGCCACTCTCAAAACACTCCTGATGACCATTGGCTTCCTTCCAGGTGAGCCCAACAGGAGCCCTCAGGCAGTGGCTCACTCACTGTGGAAGAAGAGCCCCATCCTCGTCTACTGCTCCGGGAACAACCTCGTTATTCTGGCCAACGATTTGGCATATCTCCAGACAATATATCTAGACACAGATGCCTTTGCAGTGGATATCAATCCAAACAATGGGCAAATTGCAGTGGCCATTGGGACACAAGTTCATGTCTATGAGCCTATGAATGAGTTCATGACCGTTCCCAGATGGCAACTGCTTACGAAACTAGTCGATCAGAACAATACGTCGCATGTCAATGCCCTCAACTGGGGTTCGAACAATGAAATCATAGTGGGTTCAGACTATTTGACTCTTTGGAAAGTGAAAAAGGACTTTGGTATTCCAACTACGCAGATATTATGGTCTTTGATCCAAGCAAGTCCCGTCTATTTAGTCAGAATCTCTCAAGACTCGTCTTTAATTGCAAGTTGTTCCAAATATGATAAACTATTAAAGGTTTGGAATAGATTATGTTTTGGTGAAAACTCGAATTTTGATTTAACCTATCTACCGCATTCTGCTTCAATCTCAATGATAAGGTGGAAAATCAACTCTTCTGATGATGATAAAGACTACTCGAACGTCCTATATTCAGTTTCAGAGGATCAAGTACTAAGGGTTTGGTCAAGTTATATTTATGATAATGCCCAAAATATTCAGATATGGGGTGTTCTAAGGATGAACCAAGAAGAAAAGTCTAGAAAGAAGTTTGCTTTACTGATTGATGAACGTGTTGTTACCACTGCTCTGAAAAACTCCATTCATAGACTATATAAGGATCAAGACATTGATCTGCAGAAAGACAAGCAACCAGATTTAGTGTTCGTTATTGATGACAGTGCTAATATTGAAGTTTTTGCATTAGAGAACTTATCTCAGAATCCTCCAAAAATGATGTCAATTAAACTACTAAAGAAACTAAGGTTTAATGATGATACATTTACTAAAAACCCAGAATTTATTAATTTCCCTGAAGTTCTAAATGATCCACAAAATGATATTTCACTAATAATCCACGATTTGAATGGTATGATTAGAAGCATCAAGATTGACTTGAGCTTTTTGATCTCTGATGATAGTTCACCAATTGGTAGATTGACAAATAAATTGACTGGTCATAATAAATCAATTCAAAAAATCATCAGAACTAGTGATGGGTCTGCTATGATGACAACAAGTAGATTTGAAGAAAATTGCATTTGGGTTTCTGAAAAACTATTGAATCAAGTTACTTTAAGAAAAAAATCAATCGTTCATACTCCTGAACCTATCTCAAAGGCTGTTCTTTTTGATAAAGGTACAATTCTACTTACAATTGCAGGAAATGATATGATTCTATGGAATACATCTAATAAAATTGCAAAACAAGTAGATACATACAAGATAACACATAATGAAGTTCCGTTATTCTTCACTTCAGTTCCAATCAAAGATGTTGACCACTTGAAGCATTATGTAATTGCCATCTATGAATCTTGTACCAAGGCTTGTTTGATTGATAATAATAAAATCACATCTTTTTCAATCGAAGAACTACCTATTGATTACAAAGACATTCATCATATTGCTCCTATTGATCCAGTTGGTCAAGTTTTCCAAGCTGATCGTCCAATTATCTCAATGATAGATTCAAAGGGTTTGTTGCAATGTTTTGCAGGTAAAATAGAAAATGATCAAATTAATTGGGTTCCTAAAAGTAGTTTGGATTCCAAAATTGTTAAAAGTTCATACATTAGAGGTTCTTCAATTTCGAAGTTTGCTATTGTTGATGATTCGAAATTAAGACTGACTATTTGGGATTTGAATAGAAACGTTCTAGAATACGAAGAAACGTTTGAAAATGTTATCCGTGATATTGATTGGACAAGTACAGCAAATAATCAAAGTATTCTAGCTGTTGGATTTGAAGATTATTCTTTGCTTTATACCCAACAAAGGTATGATTACACTAATAATACACCAACATTTCAAGTTATTAAGAAAATTGATATTACCAACTTCACTTCACACAGCATTGGTGACACTGTTTGGTTAAAAGATGGAACATTAGTTATTGGTTCAGGTAATCAAATGTTCATTTCCGATAAACAATTAGATTTAATCAATGATAAGTTCACTAAAAAATCTATTGGATCAAGAAATATTGTTACGAATGATATCTTTAACTTAAGTTCTGTGTTAAACGGTGCATTACCACTATACCATCCTCAATTCTTGATTCAATTGTTATTCCAAGGTAAAGTTGATAATGTTAAAGAAATTTTGTTAAGATTGTTTTTGAAAGTTAGAGAGTTAGAATTAGAAGGTAAAACGATTGAAAGTCTGGGATCTACTTTAGGGTTTGACGTTATGAAACTTTTAAATGATGCTCATGGGGATCCTCATTCGATATCAGATCTTGAAGAACCATATAATGAATTCAACGCTAAAGTAAGTGAACTGTTAAAAGAAAAATTGACTAATCATTCACTTCCTTATTTAACCAGACATCAACAGATTACATTGTTAAGTACCATCGAAACTGTTGATCATATTGATAAGAATACAATGAGTTTAGATGAAAATGGACTAAGGTTTTTCCTAAGTGTTAAATTATTTCAAATTCATAAAGGTTCACAAAGTAAACTGAGTATGAGAGATATATCATGGGCTGTGCATAGTGAAAACAAAGAATTACTATTGAAAGTCATTGAACAATCAGTTAGAGATAGAAAAATCACTTGGTCTATTGCGAAAGATTATGGTTTGGCACATTGGGTGAAATATGATGAATTAGTTAGCACCATTGAAGTTATTGCTAGAAATGAATTTACACTTCCAGATAAAAGAGATCCAAGCAAATGCGCAATTTATTATCTCTCTTTGAAAAAGAAACAAATTTTGATTGGATTATGGAAAACATCAAATGGACATCCTGAACAACAAAAAATGTTAAGTTTCTTGAAAAATGATTTCAAAGAAGCAAGATGGAAATCAGCAGCTTTGAAGAATGCATTTGTTTTACTAAGTAAACATAGGTATTTAGATGCTGCGTGTTTCTTCTTGTTGGCTGATTCTTTGAAAGATTGTGCCAATGTTCTTGTTCGACAAGTTAATGATTTAGATTTAGCTGTTGCTGTGTGTCGTATTTATGAAGGAGACAATGGACCAGTTTTAAGAGATGTTTTGACCAAAAATATTCTATCAAAGGCTGTTTCTGATGGTGATAGATGGAGTACTAGTTATATCTATTGGAAATTAAAGGATAAGTCGAGATCTATTCAAAGTTTGGTTAAATCACCAGTTGAAGTTATAACAGATGAAGAAAGAGCCAATATTACATTAACTGAAAAATCTAAATCATTTTTGGAAGACGATCCATTGTTGATTGTTCTTTATAGAAATCTAAGAGAAAAGAGTTTACATTATTTCCATGGTTCTTTAGAAGTCTCCTCAAAAGTTGAATTTGAATTCATTTTAAGAGTTTCTAGTATTTATACCAGAATGGGTTGTGATTATTTATCAATTGCATTATTGAAAAATTGGCATTTCTTCAAACATGTTGACAAGAAAGCTATTAATGGAAACGTTCAAAAATCCCCAACATCAACCAAACAAAGCACATTGGAGAAATATGGGCTGTCTCCTATGGCTAAACGTAGATCTAGTTTATTAACAGATAATAGAGAGGCATTCTTAAATCAACATCAAAATGATTTACACCACAATGCTGCCAGTATGAGCATTTTAGAAAAGTATGGATTGGCATCTAATTCAATTAAAAGAGAAGAGGAATCAAAAGATCAAGATAAAGGTAAACTAAAAAAGCATACCCCACCCCCACAAACAGAATTTAAAGAACCTGATATGAGTGCATTCAATTTTGGTTTCTAATCATGTTACAGTTTGGTTGTATATGTAAAATAAAAACGACACGTATGATTATTATTAACCTATTTGCGTTGGACGATTGTTTGTAGGAATGTTATATTGTTTTGAGGACCCCATCCACTAAGTTTTAAATTTAGTTGTGACAAAACGACACGAACAAACGTTCCTCTGTGACAGACGTGGTACTACACTTCTTGAACAGGTATTGACCTGAAAGTTATCTATTATAGTTACAATTTCGATTATTACGCTATATTGGACTACATTTCATTGAAAAAACTCACGATATTCGTTACCGATTGAAGTATGTGACTATATGAACGATTTTGACACCAAGGTGTAGACATTTCTCCACTTCTTTTCATAAGTGCTTTGAAGACAGAGGATGTGGAAGAGGAGAGTATAACAGATCGCTATTATACTCAATGCAATGTAAATGTAGTACAAAAGAGTTCCAACTATCAACGTTGATAGTGAATCTTTACCCAAAGCAAAGCTGTTAATCAGTATTGGCGTGAATCCTTCTTTGAGTAAGGAGTATCTGTCAAACTTGAAGAAAGTGTGAAAAAAGTGTTCCTCATCCAGAGGTATTTCCATAAATCTTAATAGATCATAAGTGATGTAAATGATGAATATAGGGGATAGGATGGATAATGTCTCTTTGATCAATCTTGTCTTTCCCAGCATGATAGCACTAAAAGATGGTGGATTGGATGCAAAAATGCGATGTGATGGTTCTCTGTGGTTTTGGATTATGAGTTCCTCGAGGAAAACGATAAAAGGCTAAATATCAAACTGTTTGTCTAACTTTTTAAAAGATGGTAAAGAGAATTTCAGTCGTTTACAACATCATTTACAAATTGGCATCGCTTCCCCTATCTTCATTGCATCAAATGTGCCATACAAATACAGTGTGCGCGTACCGCATCTGATAGACGCAAAATTATGTAATGATATTCGTAACCTTTCCTAATCGGGAAGTTGGCACATAGATAACTATTAATATCTCATTAGCTATAATTTTATTTACAGAAAGCTATTTAATATTCAAAGTCTTTTTTTTTTTGATTGCAGAGCTTAATCTACCAAGCTCAATTTGTAGTTGAACAGGAATTGATGGACCCTGATAAGCCAAAATGGGATCCAGCCACCAAAATAGTGCAGGAATCTTGCTCCTACTCCGCAATACTCCACACTGTTGTTACTATTGTTGTATAATAGATCGAAGATCTTATGATGCAGTTTTCTCAATGGTTCACCTTTGATACCAAAAGTTTTCTTGTTATTATTAGATGTGAGTCTGATTGAACCCAACTTCAAATTGGTGATATTGAGATCATCGTAGTCATTTGCTAAATTTTCACTTAGAGATGATAAGAATGTGCTTGTGATGTTTTCAATTGAATGGTAAGGTAGATGAAGATTGGATGATAGTGTTGGGGTTATGAAAATAATGTTTGAATCGTGTTTCTCTGCTATTCCAATCAAACCATTATTTAGCAAATTCAATGGAAGTAATATACCTGATTCAACGCTTTTGTCCCATGTTGTAGGTGGGATTGAGTGGAACTTACCCGAAGGGAAATAAAGATCTGGTAAAAAGATGATACCAACTAAATTCAGTCTGTTTGGTTCTGCTCCTTGGAATGGAATGTGTTCAGATGTTAATAAATAGTCAAATTTGGATAGTTGTTCAGCATTAAAGTCATTATTTTTGAAATCTGATGAAATGATGAAACTTTTGATATCTTGAATCGATTCGTTTGAGAAAAACTTCAAATCAGATTTGGAATTAGTTGATGTGATATAGACTATAAAGCCTCTTGTCTCTAAATCGTGTGCAATAAATCTTGTCAATGGCTCCACAACAGATCCCACAATTAGAATTACATCTTTTCTAGCACCGTTTGGCAATCTCTCTGCTCTTCTTCTGATCTTATAAGAACCTGCGTTCCAAAAGTATAACCCAGATAGACCTAATGTCAATACCAAAGCACCTGAGACGGCAGTTTTGTTATCATGTACGAAATTTCTAATTCCAACAGCACTCATCCATGAGCCATTCTTGTCATCAACGATCACAGGGTCAGGTACGTCACCTATAGCATACCTGTATAAACTAGAGGCATTAGTCGCAACTGAGTCCGAAGCAGACTGCACATGGCCAGCGACGTAATGTGTGGACTTGTGCGCAAATCTGGACACAGACTGGCTCCAAGAGTATATCGTGTCAAAGGTCTTGTCCACTGGGTCCATCACTCTCAAAGAATATACCGAATATCAAAAGATCAAACAAATCTAGTAAAAGAAGGCAAAACTGTTGTAAGTTCAAAAGATCAAAGATCAAGACCATCGCTCGCAATTTTTGTCGGCCGAAAAATCCGCGTTTTGGAGTCGGATTCGAAGAATTGAGAAAGCTGCAACAATAGGTGAACTGATAGAGGCAAAGCAATTGCACACGAACCATTAGTACAGAACACGATGGGTATCAACAATCCTGTCCCTAGAAGTCTGCACAATGAGACCAAGTATGTGTTTGGTCTAGAGCCCCATTTGGATCCTCGCTGGGATCATCATTAGTCCCTTAGACAAGTTTGTACTAACCGTTATCTCACAGGAAAGCTGCTAAAATCTTGTCTTCCTTCGTCAAACCAAACCAAATGCTTGGTGTCGACCAGGTCATCCCTCCAGAAGTCCTTCAGAATGCCAAAGGTCTGGCTATCTTTACCGTTTTAAAAGCTGGATTCTTATTCTCAGGTAGAGCCGGATCAGGTATCATTGTCGCAAGATTACCAGATGGCTCCTGGTCTCCACCTTCAGCTATTGTGACAGCTGGTGCTGGTGCTGGTGGTCAAATTGGTTTCGAATTGACTGATTTTGTCTACATCTTGAACACCGAAGATGCTGTTAAATCTTTTGCTCAAGCCGGTTCTCTAACGTTAGGTGGTAACATCTCTTTAGCTGCTGGTCCTTTAGGTAGAAACGCTGAAGCTGGTGGATCTGCTTCTTTGAAGTCAGTCGCTGCTATCTTCGCTTACTCGAAGACTAAAGGTTTATTTGCAGGTGTTTCTTTAGAAGGTTCTGCTATTGTTGAAAGAAGAGAAGCCAATAGAAAATTCTACGGTAACAACTGTAAAGCAAGACAAATTTTGTCTGGTCAAGTTGATGCTCCTCCTGAATGTGACGTTTTATTCAGAGTGCTAGAATCAAGAGCTTTCACCAAGAGAAGACCTGGTGACTATTATGATGATGATGATTACTACAATGATATTCCAGATTTATCATCAGAATCAGACTCAATGAGCCAAGGAAGATCACCAAGAGCAGGGGGGTACTCAAGAGGTGGATCTTCCAGAAGAAATAACGGCAGAAACTATTCAGATGAAGATAACGATGATTTCTCAGATGACGACGATTATTACAGAAACTCAAGACCAACCACTAGAAGAACGCAAACGGGAAGCTCAAGAACCACAAGAAATACATCTTGGGAAGATGACGTTTATGATCGTTATGACTCAAGAAATAAAAATAATACCAGTAGAGACAATGATGTTGATGATTTAGATAGACGTTTCAGAAAATCAAATTTGAGTGACGCTCCTTCAAGACCAAGTTCAGAAAAACCAAACTTTGGAAATAAACCATCAACTCCAAGATTACCAAAAGCTATTGCTCTATATTCATTTGAAGGTGAACAATCTGGTGATTTGCCATTTAGAAAAGGTGATGTTATTACTATAGTGAAGAAGTCTGACTCTACTGATGATTGGTGGACTGGTAAAGTCAATGGCAGAGAAGGTATATTCCCAGCCAACTATGTCGAGTTAGCCTAATTAGGTAAGAGAGGCTTTTAAATAAATGTTATTGGAGATTTGTTTGTTGGTTTTACAAGAGCTAGGCTATAAATAATTCATGAATAACGTAATAATATACAAGCTGAATACTTTTCATCTGTACCAGTTTTTTTTCTTTTTTGGTGTTTTATAGTGTTTTTGATCTTTTGCTTGCCTTAATTAGCTCAATCTTAGCTAAATGGTTACAATCATCTTTCAAACCCAAAAAGTTTGATGGTTTCAACTAATTTCTCTTTAAAAGTTTCTTCAAGTGATGGATCAAACTCTACTGCCTTTAAAAACTCTAAAGTCTTCTCAGAATCGTTTTCAAAACAAGTATCCAAAATGTACTGAACAATTCTTCTTAGATTGTTTTCCCTTGTAGCAGCTGGATAGATCAAAAAGTCAATATGTTGTAAAGCGTAATCTTGCAACTTTTCAAAAGTTGATTCTGATTTCTGGGTCTGCTTTCTGAAAAACTCATTTTTAATGGATGGAGTTCTTGAAATAGAAACATGAGTAGGTATTCTTGATCCATAAGGCATTGGTCTAGCAGATTGAACAGCGGATTGTTGTTGAAAACCAAATGGAAATGTGGTTGGTGATAAATTTATTGATGAAGGATTTGGAAAACTTGAAACAGAATATTCAATATCTGAATGACCAGGTTGTTGAGCTGATAATGGAGCTGATGGTCTAAATTGAGAATGATGAGCTTCCTGATAACGGCTTGGAGTTCTTTTTATCAGTGAACCAAATCCAATATTTTTCTTTTCCAAAGCACTAACTAAGACATAACCCCAAATATTAATTCCATTAAATTTAGCATTAACCTCTTTTGCATCATTTTCATTTTCAAATTCAATAAAGCTGTAATTTTTTAAATTATTCGAACTGTTGATCGAATATCTAAGAATTTTGCCTTGAAATTTATAGGTTCTTAAAAATAATTTGAAGAAGTTCTCATTCAAACCTTCTGGTAAATTATAAAGATACAATTTATAGGAACTTGGTATTTGAACTGGTGTAACATTTGATAATGACTTCAAAGATGGAGAGTGATCTGAAATCTTCTTTGCACTATGGTACAATTGGATTTGACGGTCAACTTTCTTTAATGCTTTCACACATGTTAATCTTCTCCCTTTGTATAATGTCTTGTGATATGTTTCAACTGCATTTATGGCACTCTCATTTGCTTCAAAAGTAACAAGGCACCAAGAGGATTTAAAATGAGGAACATTTTCTAAAAAAACACCAACAATTTTACCACAGCAGGAAAACAATTTCAAGACTTCTGTTTCAGAACAATCAACAGGTAAACCTTTGACATAAATTTCCCTAAATGGCTCTGAGTAAGTAGTTGTAGTATTTGATGTGTCAATGGATGCTTGGGAATATGGTGTTTCAATCTGTACTTGTGCACTTCCACTGACTGGAGAATGATTGTATATCTCAGATCTGTGTGGATCTGTGTGTAGTAATGAGTCAGAATCAAACTTTTTTGAGGTGATAGAATCTTCATGTGTTTTCAATTTGGATTTTTGAGTGACATTTGAGTTCACTTCTCTTAATTTCTTTGGAATATGGATAGCACAATACAATTTGGAACCATCTAAAATTGAGCCATTTAAAGATTCAACAACTTTATCTGCAACTAAACTATCTTCAAATAAAATAAATCCTTGCCTTTTTTGTAAATCAAGTTTGCAAGATAGTATTCTACCATATTTCTTAAAACTATCATAGAAAGAACGTGAGGTTAAACCATTGATGTTCAAATTTGAAATAAAAACATTTGTTCCTGAAAAATGTTTATCTTTACCTTGTAAAGCTTCCATGATTCTAATTTCTTTACCTGAAAGGTTAGAATAATTCAATTCATCCATTGCTTTAACCGCTTCATCACAATTCTCAAAATTAACATAACCGTAACCTAACGATTTTTTAGAATTTGGAGCATAGCATATCTTAACAAAAGATAAAGAGGAAAATTTCTTGAAATGGTTATAAAGAGCTTCTTCAGTGACATTCAGATCCAAATCACCAACGTATAAAGCAGAAAGATTCTTTGGTTTAACCATTGTCACTTTTACCAACTCAATTGATGAATCATTATCTTGAAAGCCTTCAGTACGATATGAAGTAACTTCATTGGTATTCTTTTGTTTTGATGATGTTCCAATTTGACCATTCTTGTTTTGATCAGTTGATGCTGACGGTTCTTGCTCATTGATATTCAACTTTTTGAAATCGTTGAATAATTCTGACATGCGATTTCTTGAAGTGTTTAAAGAAATTGAATTCAATATCGAAGATTTGTTGACCTGGGGAACGTTTGAAGTTTTATTGACCATTTTATTTTGTTATTTTATGTTTTGAATGTTTTTAATTAACACCTGAAGTAATGAAAAGAATGAAAAGAAGATATCCTCATGAACCACATTTTTTAATTCTTTTCTGGTTTGGTTTCGGTTTTGTGTCTGTGTTCTTAAGGTTTTGTGGTTTTGTGGTTTTGTGGTTTTGCTTAAAATCAAAAAAGCTAAATCAAACCTTCGGTTTACATACGTCTAGTAAACTAAAGCAAAAAAAACATTTATTACAATCATTTAAATAACACAAAGAAACATCTATCAAAAAAAAATTCTAATAACTTAAGAAATCTCTACCAAACAAACCTCTCTTCATCCAATCAAAGAACAACATAACTCTTGTTCTCATACTAACTGATTGTAACCAATAAGACATCCTCCATAAGTATAAACCGTATAAATCTAAAACAACTGCATAACCAGGTAAATCAAAAACAGCAGAATTACCAATGTATGCCAAAGAACCTAAATGCTTATACTGGAAAGGTTTTGCAATAACATCATCAATATCACCGTCTAAAATTTCATTAACGGTTAAAGACACCGAAGATTTAGCTAATTTTGATAATTTTTTACCTAGGTATTTACCTTGTTGATGAGCTCTTTGAGCAGTTGCAGGTAACGAAGTAATTCTTGAATCGACTTCTTTTAACAATGATGAAACTTGGTCAAAGGCAAGATGACCTGACTTTTCTGGATCAAAATCTGGAATCAAATCATTCAAAAAATTTAATGCTTCTGAAGCTTCAGGATGTCTTTTAGCAATTTCATTACCCAATTCAAAAATCTCTGCATAACTTAATTTCAAATGTTTAATGTCTTTTTCTGTAATGATTTCTGTTGAGGAAATATGTTTTAGATGCTTATCAACAATGTATTTACGAACGTATTCAACTGTGTGATCAGCTAAATCTGTTCTTAAAGTGGCACAGTCACCAATTGCATAAACGTCACCTAATGGGGCACCATAAACTCTTAAATGAGAGTCTGTTTCAATGGCTCTTTTATTTCTTTGTGAAAAAGGTAAATCAGAAACAATTTGCTTTGCTAATGGGTTTTGAGCAACTCCTGTTGACCATAAACATAAACCGAATGGTACTGATTTTAGTTCAGGTTTACCAGTTTCTGTATCCATTTGATTGAAAATAACTTCATCAGGTAAAATTTTAACAACTCTTGAGTTAGTTAAAACATCAATTGTTTCTTTTCTAAATCTTTCTGTTGCATATGCAGAGATTTTTTCATCATAAGTGTTTAAAATATTGGATCTTGATTGAATAACATGAACACTAACCTCATGTCTTAAAATTTTTGGATAAGTTTTTGGTAAATCTTCATTCAATAAATCAAAGACTTCAGCAGCAAATTCAACACCGGTTGGACCACCCCCACAAACGACAAAACTTAACATTCTTCTACGTTCTTCATCTGTTGTTGTTGGTAAACAAGCTCTTTCTAAAATTGAAGTAATTTTTTTCTTAATGCAAACTGCATCTTCAGCACTTTTCAATTGGTTACAGTATTCCAAACCTTCAACACCATGAGTGTTTGAGGTTGAACCAACTGCAACAACTAATTTATCATATGGGACATAAAATTCGTTCTTTTCGCCTGTAACTTTATCAAATTGATGAACTTTAACTAATTTATCACTAAATTCAACTTTATCAGCATAAGCTTCCAGATAATGACCATTTAAGTTGCTGACAATTCTTCTAATGCTTTCAAGTAAAGACTTAACTTCTAAAGTACCAGTAGCAGCAGATGGTAATAATGGGGTGAATAAGAAATAATTATTTGGGGAAATGACAGTAACATCATAGTCTCCATAACTCAAGTTTTTCAATAAAGCAACTGACCCCCAACCAGAACCTAAGACGACTAATTTTGGTTTATAACGTAATTCTTCTTTGTCTTGTGTGTCATAACCATCTAAGTTTTGTCTCAAAATAGGTAAATTCTGAGGACCTCCCTTTGGTGGATTCAAAGCTAATGAATTGATCTTCAAACAATCTGCAAGAGCTTCTGGCTTATAAGTGGTAGCATCATATATGAAGAATGAAATCAACAGAACTGAAATGGTTGACGTACCTAGACCCACTGCCAGCATTGTATATTTAATTAAAAGACCTAATCTGGTGCTGTTCCAGAAAGTACGTCTTGTAGTTGGGATGTCCTTTGGAGGACTTACTCCTTGAAGCTTCTTCGCAGTGTTTGAAGAAAAGAACCTATTGAAACGTTGGACACTAGAGAATCTTTGTTGTTGTGTCAAAGGTTGCAGTGACATGTACCTAAAATTGCCCAATATTGGATATCTCCCCATCGTCTTGAGCGACGACAGCAGGGCAGCTCTGTGTTGAAACATGTTTCCAATGGCAGTAGCAGAGTATTTCCAGTTGGTTCAGTTAGAAGGAAGATTAGGAAAAGAGCTTAGCTTGTACTTAATTTATTTATCGATCAGACATCGCTGCAAAGAAGCCATTCAGGCTAAAACCCGTGTACGGAGCAAAACCGCACCCATTCATGTGCCTGCCTAGCCCAGATTCCAGAAGGAGCCTGCTGCAATCGCAGGCGGGTGAGCGAGCGCCGCTCTAACCGGAGTTCCCACCCGGCTTTTCAACCACCTGATGTTTACGTGTTTCCAATAATGATACGCGGTGTGCGAGACCCAGGTGCCATTCATTGGCTGTGATGTCTGCGGTATATCAGGAATGTGTAACATTCTCGATTCTTGATTCTTGATTTTTGACTCTTAAATCCAGTCAGGAGTCAGATGATAGCTCTAACCGTTCAAACTTTGATTTATTCCGCCAAAATTTCCTGGGTTTTTTCTTACAAGGTCACCTGACAGTTTTCTTGAAAATGGTTTGCAGTTCGATTCTCATCAGCTGCAGCTTTCGACTTTATTGAAAATATATACTTAATCTGCAAGGACCAGATCAATACACAATATATGAGCAGTCAACTACCGTATTGGCATGCTGTTGAGCTCACGGCTGGTTCGCGTCCCATGCTTCGTGAAAAGGAGATCGATGTACTGGTAGAAGATGGGATTGGGCTGTACCAAGGCAAAGCAAAGATCAATAACAGACAAGATGGGAGATGTTATCTAACGAGTCAGAGAATAATTTACATCGATAACCAAGATCCTAAACAGTATTCAGTGTCGATTGAGCTTGATGATGTTTCCAGTATAGACTACACTTCCAGGTTCTTGAAATCATCACCAAAGATTATCATTTTCTTCAAGAAGAATACTTTAAATAGTGATAAATCAACAATCAAAAAGGATATCAATTGGATTTGTCCGATTTGTTCATTCCCTAATCTTGTTGAAGAAGATATAAATTACAATAACTATGAAGTATTACCAGTTTGTGAAACTTGTGGAGTTATATCAAGTAAAGAATTAATTGAAGAAACTATTATACATTTCAAGAAATCCTCCGTTGACAACAAGTTAGAAGATCAGAAGAATTTAGAACAAATACCTTGTAATATTTGCACCTTTTTAAACCATCCAAGTTTAAGGAATTGTGAAATTTGTGGATCAAGTTTACCAATTAATGAAAAGAATCTGAAAATCTTACAAAAGGAAGAAATTTTTGATGATAGAATAAAGATTGAAATTAGTTCGAATGATGATTTAACAAGTGATAATTTATACATTAAAATATCGTTTCATAACAACAATAAAGGTGATAGGATTTTCTTTAATAAGTTAAATGAAGTTATTGAGAATTTCAAATGGGAACAAGTGATTAAAACTGGTAATGTTAATAAATCAGCTAAATTTAAAAACAATGATAAAGTTAAAAATGATAGAGAAAAAAGTTTATCGTTTGGCATTCATTCAATCACACAAAAAAATGAATTAATCAATGAAAAAAATGAAGAAATCATAAATAGTTCATTAGATAATTTAGATGAATTATTAAATAGAGCAGATGAGATTTCCCAATTGATCAATTCTTTTAAACCATTAAAAGATACAACAATTTTCTCAGTTGAAGAGAATAACAACAGTTTGAATAATTCAATAATTGATTTGAATCTCAAAAATGATGATTCCAAAAAACTATTCATTCAAGAAATCTCAAGAAAGATTTCAGAATTTTTAATCAATGGTAATATCTTAAATGAACAAGGTGGGATGATCACATTACTAGATTTATATGCATTGTTTAATAGAGGTAGAATTGGAGAGAATCTGATATCACCACGAGATTTATATGAATCTTGTTTAGAGTTCAAAAATTTGAAACTACCATTAATCTTAAAAAAAATCAATTCAATTTTGATAATATCATCAACTTCGACAACTTCAAACAGTAACTCGAAAGATTTGAATAATATAATTTTAGAAATTAAAAATTTCATTGTGGAGAATGGTGATGTTGATCTAAATAATTATAAATTCTCAAACGTTTTGAAAATAAGTGAATTCTTTAATTGGAATTTAAATATAACTGAGGAGTTTTTAAAAATTGGAATTGAATTAGGTGAATTTGTAATTGATAAACAAATTTTTGGTAAACATTATTATTTGAATTTATTTAATAGTTCCAATGAATCAGTTGATTTCAATAAAATCATTGAAGAAAAGAAATTGATTGAAAACGTTGATGATGATTACAGCACTAGTTTAATTAATGAATAAAATGCATTTATGATGATAAATTATTAGTTGAAATAATTCTTGGTAAGTCAGTAATTTTTTGTAAAACAAATTCTTTTTCATCTTTAAAAGTTGAATTTTCAGAATTTTTATCAATTGGATTAAAGTTTTCTAAAAATAATAGTAACTTTTCTCTATTTTTAATCAAAATATCTTGAATTTGTTTTGTCTTTTTAGGATTAGCAACAAATACTTTAAAAATGTTGAAACTTTCAAATTGTAAATTCTTGGATTTATCACTTAATAAGATCATAATTAATTTCAAATTATCAGGATTATTGACGTATTCGATCATAAATGAATTATTTGACCTTGATAAAATTAATTGAGATAATAATTTGATTGATTGTCTTTTTGTAACATAATTGTTTGAACTTATTAATTTATTAATATTTAAAATGAATTGATTTGAATTTTCTAATAACCAAACTGAGGAAATCTTCTTATGGATTAATAACAAATCACTTAAAATTTGGAAACAATCTGTCATGTTTTCAAAATTACCTGTTGAACTGTATTGAAAAAATTTCCAAAAGTTTGGATCATTTAAGAAAATCAAAGATAAAGGTTCAATCTTGATACAATATTTCAATATTGAGTTTGTTATTGGACAAATTTCAGGTAATTCAGGACCTTTGATCAATAATTGTAAAATTTTCTTGTTATTTATCAAATAATCAACAGTTGGAGATCTATTACTAAACTGACGTCGTAGTAAAGTTGAAAATAGAATGACAACATCTTTTCTTGAATCAAACTCTAGATACTGTAAGTTTGAGAGTAGATTGAACAAAAGATCAGTTTGATAAACTTCTTGGGCTAGATTGGCAATGAGATCTGGGGAAGGATCGTTGTTATCGTCATCACCATGTAGAATGATCTTGATCTGTGTTAAGTACCTTGCCACATCGTCCTGGAGCTTCTTCTTGTCTGAGGAGAAATTGTCAAACTTAACGACCTGCTCGTTCAACGCCCTGACCAGCTCAGTGGGAGTCTTGGGGTTTCTCTTGAATAGAAATGCCATGATGATATATGCACTATATAAAGGATGATGTGATGTTTGTTTGTGTTTGTGACTCGCGATATAAATAAACAATGATAAACAAAAGGTACAAAACAAAAACAAAAACAAAAAAACAGAAAAACAGAAAACGAAAATCTGTACCTACAAACACTTAGCACAAACACAATAATAACGTAATATTTTTTACTATCTATCTACTCTTCGACAACGTAAGACCAGTCCTTGTACTCGACTTCACCGTATTGGATGTCTTGGATCCATTTGGCGACTTGGGAAGTCAATTCACCGAATTCTTCTCCTGGTAATAATGGGACTTGGATCAATTCGTCATGGAAACCAATCTCTTTAATAGGAGAAACGATGGCAGCAGTACCTGAGCCGAAAGCTTCGACTAATTCGCCTTTAGCAGCACGTTCTTTGACCTCATAGATGGAGAAGTAACGTTCGTTGATTTCCCATTCGTTTGGATCTAATTTAGCTCTGGCAAGTTCTAAAACAGAGTCTCTAACAACACCTGGTAAGATAGTACCGTCTAATGGAGCAGTGACCAATTCTTTCTTACCAGTCTTGGAGTCCTTGAAGACGAAAAAAGCGTTCATGGTACCGACTTCAGTGATGTATTTCTCTTCACCAAACAACCACAAGTTTTGTTGGAAACCTCTTGAAGCAGCTTCCAATTGAGGTTTGATACTTGGAGCGTAGTTACCACCTAGCTTCTTATCACCGGTACCACCTGGCCATGCTCTGACAGCGTAGTCTGTGGCTTCTAGTCTGACTGCTTTGAAACCAGTGGAGTAGTAAGGACCGACTGGAGAGGCAATAACATATAGCAATGCATCAGAAGGAGTACTGACACCCAAACCACCAGTGGTACCGATTAAAGTAGGTCTCAAGTACAAAGAGAAACCTTTTTGCTTTGGGATCAAGTGCTTGTCGAGTTTGATCAATTCACCGATACATTTGATTAGCTCTTCGCCTTCGAAAGTAGGCAAGACGATTCTTTCAGCAGAGTTGTTCATTCTGGCCATGTTCTTCTGTGGTCTGAAGATTCTGATCTTGTCGTTGGAGTCGAGGTAGGCTTTCAAGCCTTCAAACAACTCAAAGGAGTAGTGGAGGACACAGGCAGAAGGATCTAAAGTTAAAGGACCGTAAGGTTCGATTCTTGGGGCGTCCCAACCGGTTTGCTGGTTCCATTGGATCTTCAGCATATGGTCAGTGAAGGTTTTCCCAAAGACTAATTCGTCGTTTGGGAGAGGAGCCTTAGGGTGCTGCACTTGGGAGATGACGATCCTGGACGCGTCTAGCGGGCTGATCTTGGTGGACATGTTCCTTAGCTGGGAGGAGACTGAGGCTCTTTGGATGAAGGAGCTGAACATCGATTGTCTTAAATAGATAAATTGAGGTGGAGTTTGGGTGAGTCAGCGAATTATTTTTCTTTTTCTCGGTGCTACGAACTGGGTGCTGGGCCGAGTTTCTGCTGGGAGTTTGAAAAGCGTAGGCAGAGACTCGGCTATTGCTACATCAACAGGACCATTCCAAATACATAGTCATAGTGTATAGTCATTAGCATGAAACGACTCCTCAGAACTCAGCTCAGAAAGACTCTTAGACTCGTGACTCAGCCGGAGCTCGCCTTCCAGTCCCGCAACGTCCTCAGCAAACTGCTTTCTTTGGACCTGAGCAGAGTCCACAAGGTGGCTCTGTATCTCAACTTCGACCACTCAGAGGTCCAGACACAGCTTATCATCGAGCAGCTCTTCCAGCTGGACAAACGTGTGTTCCTGCCCAAGGTGCTTGTGTGCGAGGACCACGAGAAGACTTATGAGCACCAGAAGTTCAGGCTCCAGTTCTTCGAAGTGACTTCTTATGAGCAAGTGTTGCAATTGAAACCACAAGGTAAGTTCAAGATAAGAGAACCGAACTCAGGGTTCGACATCATGGACGACAAGCAGGGAGGGTTCGATCTCATCGTCCTTCCTGGGCTAGCATTCACAAAGGATCTCTATAGAATGGGCCACGGTGCTGGTTTATACGACGATTTCATCAAGAGACATTCTTTGAAATTCCAATCATCACAACAGCCTTACTTATTGGGCATTGGACTACAACAACAATTGGTCCCATCTTTATCAATTGAAGATCACGACGAAAAACTAAACGGTCTAATAATAAATAATCAATTCTTTGGGGATCCTTCTATTTAGATCTTGCTGAATTCTCCAACACTTTTCACTAACAACTTCCCTTTACAATCTTCAATCCTACCTAAAACTTTACCATCTATGATCTCACTTTTGATAACAATGAAATTATTGGCAAAAGTTGGGAAATAATAATTTAATGCCAGTTTCTCAGTCTTGATCAAATTTGGTTTATACTCATTAACAATATCAATTCCAAATTTGAAACTTGAACTTCTTTTCAAAATTTCATCAACTATTGTAAATAATATCCCTCCATGAATTAAAAATGGATATCCACATAATCTCTCCCCAACGTGAATAATCGTAACAGTTTTCTTTTCTTTTTCATTAACAAATAAATATGGCTTGATTGCAATACCTCCAGGCACGCTTAAAGTCGTAGCTGAAACATTATAATTACCATCTAATTGTTGAGAATTCGAATCAATGTAATTCCATGCTCTAATGACTTTATAATCTTCATTTTGGCTCAATTCTTGATATACATCTAATGACTCAGCTTTTCTCTCGAGTTTATCTTGGAAGCTCTTGATACCATCAACATCTGTTGGTAATTTTTCATTGATTATCTCTTTGAATATCGAACTTATAGGTAAGAAATGGGCAGTTACAGATCCCACAATGAAAGAGGAGACAATCCATGGAATTGCAGATGATTTAGGCTTGGAATTTGCAGTGGAATGTAGTCTCACTTGCTTTAGCAATGGTCTAAACACTCTTGCTCTGAACATAATGAACAATTCCCTGGTACAACTTGCAGTCAGTCACCTAACTTACTTCAAATGGCTTACCTCCTCTTTTGTTATTAACAAATATAGTGCAATATCCGACTTTTATCACGTGTGATCGTGTGACTATTTTTTAATCAGCCCTCGTATCTAAGCACCATTCCCAGATTCCGTCACAAGACATAATTATATTTCACACTTTAGAGATTACTACCCATTGCACAAAGATAAACCGATGATACCCACAATCGAGATTATAAATATCAATGACAAACAAGCGAGTGATTCAATTACTGAACCTTTCTCTCCTACAGAAGAGCAAGTCGTGGAACAAATTCAGCAACTGTTTAAATATGACCCATTGAATCAATACCTAAGCATTAATAAATTACTTTCATTGTTGAAAGAATTGAATCAATACTGGGTATTAACTGAAAAAAAATTAAAATTAATAATGAAAAATAACAATTTAAATAATCAATTACAACAAGATCAATACCTTGATCGAATTGAATATCCAAATCTGATCGAATTGAATTATGATTTACCAAAGAATTTATTCCTTAAATTTAATAATTTAAAAGGTAATTCTTTACATACTTCAAATCCAATCGATGAAAATAAACCAGTCTTCAGTGAATTAAAACCGATCTTTTTCATTCCACAATTAGATCATTTGAATTTAATCAAATCTTCAAAAGCTTGTTCTTACTGTGGCTCATTATTGAGCTGTAAGAAAGATCTGATTTTGAATAATTTAGATTGTGTTAATTGTAATGAAATTTGGTGTTCATCAAGTTGTAAAAATGATGATAAATTACACCATTTATTAAAACATGAAAATTTGAAATCATCATCATCATCATCAATGATCAATTATAAGAATTTCAATGAATATTTGAAGTTTTGTTCTGATAATGGTAATTTACAAGATTTTTATGCAATAGCAATCGTCAAATGTTATTTCCTATTAGATACCTCTTTCAAAGAGATTTTTTTCAATAATTTTTCTAAGATTAATGAAAGTATAAGGTATAAAATCAATCATCCAAATTCGCTGATTGAAAATGATGAAATTTATTTAAATGGTTTCAAATTATTCAATGACATTTTCTCTAATAATGGCATTACATTTGATGAATTTACCCTAATGTTAGGTATTTACAATTTAAACAATTATCAGGGTTCAATTTTCAAATTTCAATCAATTTTGAATCATAATTGTGACAATAATGTTAAGATTGAATTAATCAATAATAAATTAAGCAGTGGTATTAAAATTTTTACAACTAAAAAAATTCTTAAAAATGATGAATTGGTCTTCAATTATATAAACTCAAATGAATTAAACAATAGATTGAAATTTTTAAGAATTAATTATGGTTTCATTTGTCATTGTTCTAAATGTCAAATTGAAAACAAATTTTTAGAAAGAAGAAAATCAAGTAATAATCAACAACATTTGAACACTTTAAAAGAATTCAAAAACTTGATTAAAAACAATTCAATTAGTGAATTTGAATTACCTGGAATTGACCAATTTGATACTGAACACACTGAAAGAAGAAAATCTGTAAGATTTAATGATAAAGTCATTGCAGTTAATGATAATTGATGTACGAATAAAATGAAGTTAGACAACTACTTGTAAATAACTCAAATAAAATCAAAGAGCAGCAATATATTATATAACACAAACAAAATAGTAAACCTCTTCTAAAATTTCAAAGTCATCAATCTTATTGCAAAGCAAAGCAACAATTAAAGAGTTAAGGGCAATAATCACCTGAAATGAATTTTTACTTTTGAAACCCTTTTCAGCTTATTTATCCCTAAAACAGTTATCTTTTGTTAACAAATAGTAGTGCAACAACTTGGATTGACGTTCGTTATCGATGGCCTTTCTATGAATACGATCTTTTTGAAATATGAATTTGACAAACTTGTTTGTTGTCTGTATAATTTGGAAAACAACAATTTTTTAAAAATATTGACCAATACCCCTGAAATTGGGATAATAAGACTCTCCTGTAAAATTGGAGACTATTCCAATAATTTATATTAAATAATACCCATGATTGATGAAGTTATTTCAGTTTTAAAAAGAGTAGTTGTCACGTTTAGTCCGTCTGAGTTTTCTTAACTACGGTAAGAATGTTAACTTCAAAATCTTAAAAGTACGAAATTTAAATTTTATAAACACAATTAACTCAAAATGGGATCATACTAATCTCCTACAAATTCTGCATTAAAGTAACTATTTGATGCTTACTAAATGTCAAAATCCATCAAAATATAATAATTTTAAAATTGCAGATCAGATTTCTCGAATGATTCCCAGCTTAACAATGGGAAGAAAAAATTTACCATGGGAAATCGCACACAAGGTTTTATATAGAGGTAGTAATACTAATAAGAACAAAACAAAAATAAAAAAACACAAAATGAATGATAAAAATCTTTGGAATTGAATTTCATTAAAAAGTCATGTCATATTTTTTGTCTTTTGTTTTCGCCGTATTCGTTACCACTATTGAAATTTCCATGTTGTTGTGATTGCAATGGAGCTTGACCTTGCTGTGACCCATGTTGATAAGTAAGTGGTGTTCTATTATTCAAATGTTTATCCAACATCAAATACAAATCATCTTTTGTGAAAGGTTTTGCTAAAATATCGCTTAGACCATGTTGTAAATAAGTAACTAAATCTTGATCATTAACATTACCTGTCATTGCAATAATTGGAGTATGGTTGTCAAAGCTTCTAACGATCGACGTAGCTGTTGCACCATCTAAATTAGGCATAATAATATCCATAAAAACAATATCATATCTTGATTTTTCCAAAGCAGTAATTGCAGTTAAACCATCAGAAACAACTTCAACGGTGCATCCATACTTCTGTAAGAATTTTTGACATAACTGAATACAAACATTATCATCTTCAACTAATAAAACATGAAATCCTGGTCTCAGTGACCCTTGTGAACTTCCTGAACTTTGTCTTGGTTGATTTGTGTTTTGATTGGAGTTACCACCTCTATTTAAGGTAAGAGACTGCTGCTGCTGTTGTTGCTGCTGCTGCTGCTGAAACATAAAATTATCCAACGGTGGTAAATCTAACTGAGGTAACTTGATGCCATTGTTGATTAAAGAATTAACCAAAGTATTCATACTTCTGAAATACCTATCATTTGTTGATTTTAGAGTTATTATAGATTCAATAACGTTGGTATATTTTTGATTCATTGATTTCAATTCATTTTTCAAATTTTTTTGTTCATTTCTTAATGAATTAACAGTTTCTTCCAGTTTAGTAACTATTTCACCTGTTTGATGTTCTTCAGTAACAGGTCTTTTTTGAACTGGACCTTTTCTTTTAATGGTGTCCAAAGCTTCTCTATCATGTCTTCTAAAATCTGGATGTTTGAATTCCCAACAACCTTCACCGTATTCATTATTTTGTTTCTCCTCATTGGATTGTTTAACCTTATGGAAATCGTATTTGTTTAATTGACGAACAAAACTAGCAAAATTAGAATGTTTGAAATGTTTTGGTAAGATTTCTTTAGTGAATTCATTTGTATCCATCACCACAAAAGAATCTCCATTTTTAGTCCATTTAACGACATTTTCATATGAGTTATCCTCCAGCATCAAAAATAATTTCTTAACAAAATCAGTTGATCCTGAAGAAGTTGATGATGCCGTAGTCATTGATATTCCTAAAGAATTTGTCAACTCTTGGCCACCAGCATTCTCAAATGAATTGTTTCCATTAATATTATCTTCTTTTTTAACCTTTGGTGGCATTTTGTCTACTAATATGATCTAGAACCTCAAATAACGTGTGTTTCTTATTTCTTATTTTTTTAGGTAAGGCAAATACTATCTCAATGCAATGTCCAGTTTTTCCCCTGTCAAAAACCGTAAAAAAGCCAACTGTCCGTAAACTCAACGTCTGCTTTCAAATACTATCTTCTCTGTTACAACCTCTTAATGGGAACACAAGAGCAAGTTTATAACCAGGGAGCAATCCTCACTCCGATAATTTTTTTTGGTGTACGCATTTCTGTGGTTTTTCTTGATTGGAGACGTCACTCCAGCCTGGAGCACCCGGGCTCGCCAACCCTTAAGCTCATCTGAGTTAATTATATGGGATTAGCTACAACTCATCAAAAACAGTTATTTGTATAAGTATTATATAGAAGAAGTAATCTATTCTATAGGATCCAGTTGATCAAATGCCGCTAGCGTGAAATAAATAAGAGTAAAAAAAAATAAGCATCGTATAAAACAAATGGGGAGAAGAAAAATTAATTAACAGTATTAATATAACAATAATCTAAAAAAAACACACAGACTATAAATCAAACTGACCATTGACGAACTCATCATCGTCCATTTCATGATCTCCATCTCTATCGATTTGTTCATCCTCTTCCTCATCTTCCTCAATGACATCCTCTTCTGGTGGTAAATGAGGGTTTCCTTGGATTAATGATCCATAAGGTTGGAACTGATGTCTCTTGTGTAAATCTTCCATTGTAGATTCATCAACAAAAGTGAAACCTTTAAAATTGGCTTGAATACCTGGACTCAGTGGTGTTGATGCAACTTGTTGGAATTGTTTATGAATTAAAGATGCACTTGTATTTGTAAATTCAGGATCAAAATTTGAAGTATCAGTTTCTGATGAAATGTGAGGTTTAAATGGAGGTGGGATTTTCTTCAATCTTAATAATTCCCAATCAACGTCATTGAAAAACGGATGAGCTCTTAATTCTCTGGCATCACCTTGAGAACCTAGTCTATGTTTTGGATTTCTATTTAATAAACCTTTAACAAAAGAACGACCTTCAGGTGATAAAACTTCTTTTGGAAATCTAACTTTACCAAATGCAATATTTTTATACATTTGTTGAGTATTTTCTGCGAAAAATGGTGACCAACCACAACACATTTCAAAAATTAAAACACCTAATGACCAGAAATCAACCATTTTAGTATAACCTGATTCATCTAACAAAACTTCAGGTGCTAAATATTCTGTTGTACCACAGAATGTATTAGTTGTATCATTTGTTGCTAAGTCAGCTTTTGATAAACCAAAATCACATAATGCAATGTGTCCATTAGCATCTAATAAAATATTTTCAGGCTTCAAATCTCTATAAACAATGCCATTATCATGCAAATGTTCTAAAGATAAAACTAATTCAGCAATATAAAATTTGGCACGATCTTCACTGAATCTACCTTCTTTTTGTAAATGCCAAAATAGTTCACCACCTGACATATAATCAGTGACCAAATATAAATCAGTTGGAGTTTGAAATGAAAATTTTAAGCCAACAATGAACGGTGATGAAGCACCAGCCGTTCTCACTAAAATATTACGCTCTCCAATTGTATGAGCAATTTCTTTCTTTTTAACAATAACTTTTTTTGATAAAACTTTCATGGCATAAATACGGTCAGTATCTAACTTTCTAACTTGGAAAACTTGACCAAAGGTACCTTTACCTAACAATCTTAAAACTTCAAAATCCTGTGGCCCATAATTTCTTGTTTGTCTTGTAGTTTGATAATCCCAACTAACTTTAATTTCACCTTCAATTTTATCTCCACCAATTCTTGATTCTAATTTGAACCATTCCATTGATTGATTATTTGATAAAATACTTGGTTTTAAAGTTACATGACCTAAAAAGGTTTCATCAGAGTCATAAACTGAAATATCCAATTCAGAATGAGTACCAAGAACATCAAAGATGGCTTCGTGTTGCCACACAGGGTTTGAATTATTTGATAAAGATTCATCAACTTGATTTGATAATGTTTGTTTCTCTGGTAATCTTTGATTACTTCTATTTAAATGTTGAGAAGAAGATTGTCTTGAATACAAAGGTCTTTTACCAGTTGGGATTGATCTGTTGTTTTGAAAACCTCCATTATTTGTAGTTGGATGATTATCAACAGATTCAGGACCTTGAGTAATGAATTCAGAACTTTCAAAGGTACACACAACATAAGGTTGAGCATTAGAAGATTTAGTTAATAAATTTCTAGCCTGAATGATAGTAACTCTTAATTTACCTCTTGTTGTATTATTAGTAGTATTATGATGATTTGTTTCACGTTTTGGAATTGAAAAATCGGATTTCTCTAAATCGGTATTGATAGAAGCAGTAGTTGAAGTTGTTTGGGAATTAGATGGTTTAGGATGAGATGCAACTTTTGATAAAACTTCTTGAGGTTGAAAATCGTTAGATTTAGTGGTTGTACCATAGACAAAAGAATTATCACTTAATGCAGTGGTTGGATTTGAAGTCTGTTGAAAATTTGGAAACAATGTGCTTGAAGCAGTAACAGACTGAGTAAGTGAGTTCTGTGGTCTCAATTGTTCGGATTCTAGTTGTTGTTGTGGTTTTTCTTCGTTTTTATGCAGACCACCAAAACCAAAAAGGGTCTTTGCAAAATCAACCATAATTTCTTCTAATTAAATCAAAAAATACTTTGTGGGGAGAGAATGGTGTATTAAAGAGTCTTTAAGTGTCCAAAGTATCTTGAGAGTAATTCTATTTCAATAGTAATATCAGAAATGAGCAATATGTCTTTTATAATCAATTAGTAATTTATACTTAGATAAGGATTAACCTCACTTAAACTAAGTCAAAAAGCAGGTATAACCCTGCAGACAAAGCCAAAAAAGACATCAGTAGTAGATCACTCACTAATTGTCAGCTAATAGGAAGTATTGAGGGTATCTTAGACGACTTCAGAAGAATCTGAGCTTCTAATTTGCAAAGTCTGAGGATTATCTCATTGAAAATGTTTTTCCTCATTAGAAAATTTGTCCAGTTTCTTTTTGAAATTTTGAGGATTACCCGGCAAAAGGTTGAGTCACGTGATCCTTTACGGGTATATAGAAGTTTGTATGTGGATAGATAAATAAATAAATAAATAAATAAATAAATAAATAAATAAATAAATAATCAAGGCTTGAACGCACCTTCACCCAGCTCCTCTAATGTCTGAGACAACGGTCTTCTTCTGGCAACGTCCCAGAACTCTTGCTTTTCAACAATGTCACTCTTCTTCGTTGCAAAGTTGTTTGTAGCACCAGTACCACGATGTGTTGTTGCACTTTGAGATGGTTTACCTAGTAAACCACCAGACCAATGGAAGATAAAGCCACTTGTACCTAATCCTAACCCGATCCAAAGTGTTGGAACGAGCTTCTTAGTTAAGATCGATCCCACAAGACTACCAGTTAAAACACCTGCATAGAAATGATTAGTAGAATCATTCCTTTGTCTGATGTTGCTAAAAGCACAAGAGAAAAACTTGTAGGCACCTCCACCTGCAATAAACACTAATAGAGTTGTTGCAGATTGGGCTACAGTCCCCAAGGGACCGATCTTCTGTTCTCTGACGGCATGTAGACCTGCTGCTGTAATTATACCAACACCAGCTGAAACTCTCAAAGCTTTATTAGTTTCGGTTAAAGTATCAACAGGAACGTAGTCTTCATGCTTGACAAGTGAGGGATGCGGGTAGTTAATAAGTGGTTTAGCCCTCTTAGGAGGCTCAAACTGTTCTAGAGCCGACATTGTAGCTGATTTGGATATTCTTTTTGCTTTTGAGTATTTCAATTATCCCTTTTTGTTGGAGTTTTTCCAATTTGTCCAAACTGTATTATGTAATGGGAGCGACACGCTGGCTGGGACTTGGTAGTTCGAAAAAGAACGTACCATACGAGTGTCTAGTGTGAGTGTTTCGTATAGCATTCACTCTCTAAATGCAAGAGTTGGACACCTAAACAAAATATCAATTTATTTTGACAAAGTTCGTCTTCTATATACAGGTAAAAGGTTATCTATGTAATTTCCAAATTAGGCAAGGTTCAAAGCGATGGCGTTTTGCATCTTAAAACTTGAATCCTAAGTTTGACTTGATTTTGTTATTTAGTAATTTTAAATGTTTAATAGTTCTAGTTTCCAAATGCTTCTATCGTTTTTGATTCTGCTGACACTCTTTGGAGTGTGTTCAGCTTATGCAGAGCAACTGCTGCTTCAACAACCTCACATTAATCCGCCTAAAAACTCCCAGTTCAGAGACTTGATTTGGGGAGACATCAATTTCCTTCATACAACAGATACTCATGGTTGGTATGCAGGTCATCTAAACCAAAGGCAATATAGTGCAGATTGGGGTGATTTCATTTCTTTCACTAATAATTTGAAATCCATTGCAAAAGAAAGAGCGGTTGATCTTTTATTGATTGATACAGGTGACAAATATGATGGTAATGGTTTAAGTGATGCTACTGAACCAATGGGAGCGGTTTCCAACAAGATTTTCAATCAGCAAGATTACGACCTCATTACCTTAGGAAATCATGAGCTTTATGACGAGTCTAAATCAGTTCAAGAATACGAAACTAACGTTGCTAAATTTGGTGATCATTATGTTAGTTCAAACGTTGAGTTCTTGAACTCAAATAATGAATGGGTTTCATTCGGTTCTAAATATCGTTATTTCACAACAAGTCAACAGAATAAAAGAGTACTAGCATTATCATTTTTGTTTGATTTCAAAAGATTTAATAAAAGAATTAGAGTGACTCCTTCACAAAAGTCAATTCAAGAACTATGGTTCAAAGAATTGATTGAAGAATATCCAGAAGAAAAAATTGATATCCTTATAATTTTTGGTCATTTACCAATCACTGATATTCAAAGCAGAGAAATTAATATATTGCATGCTCATTTAAGATCAATTTATCCTAATATAGTTATTCAATATTTTGGTGGTCATTCTCATATTAGAGATTTTGTTAGATTTGATTATTTATCAACTGGTTTACAAAGTGGAAGATACTGTGAAACTGTTGGGTGGCTGTCGTTTAATTCAACTGATAATCAGTTCCATAGAAGATATATTGATTTTAACAAAGAAAGTTTCAAATATCATTCGAATATTGAGGAAGAAGAAGTATTCGATACCATTCAAGGGCTGGAATTATCAAAATTTATTTATGAACAACGAATTGCATTGAATTTAACATATAATTATGGTTATGTACCAAATTCTTACTTGATGAATCAATATCCACAAGGTCATGAACATAATATTTATTATTTTTTGAACTCAACAATTATACCAACTTTAAACAAAGATAGAACAAATAACAGAATCATAATAATAAATACAGGTAGCATTCGTTATGATCTATACAAAGGAAATTTTACAAGAGATACAGAATTCATTGTTTCTCCATTCAAAAATAATTGGAATTATATTTCATTAGAAAACTCTTTAGCTTTCAAAATTGAATTATTTTTAAACAACCAAGATTATATTCTATCAATTCCAGAGACTTTATCAACATATAGAGCAAACTGTCCATTTGTTGATGAAAAAAGCCTAAAGAAAGGGTTAACTACACATGATGATTTTGGATGTAATGGTGACGATGTTAGGCATAATTCAATTAGTTATCATCATTCACCAAATGTGATTCAAACGTATCAAGAATTTAATAGAAATTACGATGATGGCAGAATCGATCTTGTGTTTTATGATTTTTTGAAACCAAATATTATTTATGCATTGAATCAACTTGACCATAAGAATACTTATACAAATGAAAACTTCAAGCTTTACAAAGGAGAATCAGTTGGCGAACTTCTAAGAAATTATGTGATTGAAAATTGGAGCTGATAAACAACCTACAAACAAAATCTTAGACCTTTTTTACTTTTTTATTTATTTATAAAAGCTTTTTTTGATCCTAAAAGGATCGTAACAATACACAAATATAGCTTTTTATGCTATACTTTCGATCATTAATAAAAATGATGCAATACAACAACATTATTTCCCACGATTCCGAAATATCTCCCTTAATTCTCTCCTCAACTCATCTCTAAAGACACCTTAATTCATTAAAATAAAACAAAACAAACAATTTAAAACGCTTATAAACCTTGTTGAGCTCTTCTTCTGTCACGTTCTTCAGAGATAGATAATTTAATACCTTTACCTCTTGGTAATGAAATGTATGGTTTACCTGGTTCACCAATAACGAAAACGTTACCTAATCTGGTAACGAAAGTGTTATCTAAAGCATCTTTGATGTGAACTAAATCGAAACCACCTTCGTGTCTTTCTCTGTGGGTAATAGTACCAATTCTACCCAAGTTACGACCACCAGTAACGTAAACTAATTTACCAGTGTCAAATTTGATGAATTCAGTGATTTTACCAGAAGCTAAATCAATTTTAACGGTGTCGTTAACTTTGATTAATGGATCTGGGTAACGGATAGTTCTACCATCGTGGGTGACAGCGTATGGGATACCTCTTTTACCTAATTGAACTTTCTTGACTTTAGCTAATTTGTATGAAGCTTCTTCATCAGTGATTCTGTGGACAGCGAATCTACCTTTAACATCGTAGATTAATCTGAAGTTTTCGTTGGTAGCTTCTAATGAGATAACATCCATGAAACCAGCTGGGAAGGTAGCGTCGGTTCTGACTTTACCATCAACTTTAACATGACGTTGCATTAAGATAGCTTTAACTTCACGACCGTTCAAGGCATATTTTAATCTGTTTCTTAAGAAAACAATCAATGGTAATGATTCTCTTAATTTGTGTGGACCAGCAGATGGTCTTGGAGCATAAGTACCACTTAGCTTGTCTAATAACCAGTGGGATGGTGCTGCTAATCTTTTAAGATGTTTTTGTGGACCTCTACCCATTTTGATAGTATGTTAATGACCTATAGGTTGAATCTTAAAGCTTTGTGTTGAAGTGTTTGATTAAAGCGATTGGTATTTTTTCACTATATCGCGAGTGGGTTTGGAAAATACATGGGACTGTGTTTCGCGAACTCAATATAAAAGATTATCATCCATACACCAAACTCTCCTATGTTATATCACGTGATATTTGTACCTCCTGATTTATGCTCAACGAGAGTGAATCATAAATAATTCAATCGACTCCCTAAGTTCCAAAAGTCAAACTATGATTACATTCAATATGGAAGATAACACATATATAAATACCGTCTTTAAATTAAATATCCTATAATAATAAATAAAAAAAATTCCTCTTCAAGTTCAAAATAAAGTAAACTTTGAAGTAAACAAGCCTCAATAACAAATAAAAATCCACAAACATCCCTATAAAAATAACTTAAAACTAATCAACTTAATGGTATCATTATGAAAGGCTACACCTATTTATTTTCTGTTTTGTCTTCGTCTTCAGAGTCAGCAGCTTCGAGTCTTAGACCAGATAACTTCTTGATAGGATTTCTTTATAAACTGTTAGTAATCTGAAGATAGGGTTCAATTAATACTGAGCAACTTACTGGTATAAATGCTTCATTTTATGATCCATTAGCTTTCTAGAAGTCGGTGATAGATTTTCTTTTCTATCTGATGGAGAAATATACTGAAGTTTCCTTTAGAAAATAAAGTTAGTAACATTCAATGTGGAATAGTTTACCTTTATACATACTGTTGTTGTGCTAGATGTTGGACTCTTGCTCTGTTGATATTTTCTCTACTATCAAGCTTTTGGTGCAATGGTTGAATTGGGTTTTGTGACATCGTAATAAATTAAAAGAACAAGTATGGTAGTATCAAGAATGACTGAATTCCTTTAATGTTCAAAGAATTTACTTGTTCTTATCCTGTAAGATTGAAAAAAATCTTTGTTGGATATTCACGTTATACAAGAGACAAATCAAAAGTAAAAATTCATCACACATTTGCACCAACTTTTTATGTCAATCACAAAATACCGCTTTAGGAAAAAGGTAAACAATACCCTCGGTTTACGTGTATATTCACGTGATATTTATTGGAAATTGGAACTTTGTGAAGATCTGTACCTACATGATGTACTTATTCATTTGATTATTACTTATTAGACTATTAGGGATCAGAATAAAAGTTGTGGATAATGTGTTGATTTGAGATGAGAAGTTTTATTTTGTTGATTTTATTATTTGCTTCTTTGCTGAGTCCCAGTTGGGCACGCAAATCACATCCTATCGTTAATGGTTCATTCACCAAAAGACATCTTGAGAAGTTAAGAAATGAAACAAGGCTATTGTTTGACCATGGTTGGAATTCTTATATGACATATGCATACCCATCGGATGAAATAAAGCCTCTATCTTGTGAGAAATTTGAAAGGGTTCCAGATATTATGGATATCAATAGAAATGATGTGTTAGGTAACTACTCTGTTACGTTCATTGACACATTGACTACATTTGCAATTATGGGAGATATTGATAGATTTTCAAAATACATAGAAGATGTTAGACATATAGATTTTGGTTCAAATGCAACTGTCCAAGTGTTTGAAGCAACAATAAGGACATTGGGATCATTGTTGTCATGTCATTTATACGCAGTTGATGAATTTAAACTCAATGGATATGATGGTTTCTTATTGGAAAAGGCCAAAGAGTTAGGTGATAAGTTACTTACTGCATATAGAGGCAAAAATGGGTTACCTTTACCGAGAATTAACTTGAATGGAGATGTTGATCTTCCATTGACGTTGATAAGTGAAACTTGCACTGCAGGTGCAGCTTCTCCAATGCTTGAATTGACCTTACTGTCTGTTCTTACAAATGAAACGAAGTATGAAGAACATTCAAGATCTACGTTTTTGCAGCTGTGGAACTCTAGAAGTGATTTAGATCTAGTACCAATGACATTGAATCCTGTTAAAGGAATATGGCTGGACTATATTACTGGAATTGGTGCTTCAATAGATTCTTTTTATGAATATGCCTTAAAGGGTTCAATTTTATTCAATGATGATGATTTATGGACTATATGGATGAAATCCTTGAAGTCCTTGTTAACACATTCGAAACTGGAGTGGTTTTTTCCTAATGTTGATATTTCTTCAGGTATGACTGTATCACCTTGGATAGATTCTTTGAGTGCGTTTTTTCCTGGATTACTAGTACTATCAGGTCACATAGATGATGCAATTAAAACTCATTTACCATACATGAAATTATGGAACCAGTATGAAGGAATTCCTGAAAGATGGGACTTTTTTTCTTCTAAGAAGAATGGATTTAGTACTGGTAAATCTGATCCAATTTCATTGGAATGGTACCCATTAAGACCAGAGTTTGTTGAATCAACTTATTATCTCTATAGGGCTACCTTAGATCCTCTATATCTACGTGTTGGTGAACAAGTTCTAAAGCAATACCAAGATGTCTTTAGAGTCAAATGTGGATTCTCTGGATATCACGATGTTAGAACAAAAGAAAGACAGGATAGAATGGAAACATTTGTTCTGAGTGAGACTTTGATGTATCTCTACCTGTTGTTTGATGAGAGCAACTCATTAAATCATAGACTAAACTTTATTTTTTCAACGGAAGGTCATCCGCTTTGGATACCAGAAAACGTCCTATCGAGTTACAACCAACATAAATTCAACATTTACAACAAACCCCTTGAAAATGATCCTTCAAATTCAAAAGTTTACAGCAATAGCTTAGAATCTTTAACCAAGAGAAGAAGACTCACGGATTTAATTAATGATTTAAAGAATTGGAAAGAGGATGAGTTACAGCAAGTGTTGGGATATTTACAGAATTTTTTTGGTGAAGCTGATGATGAAAGAGAAATTGAAAAAGTTTTGGACCAAGCTTCGTTCTTGTCAGTATATCAGGGAAGCTTTGAAAATACAGAAACAAATGTTTGTGAAGTACATAAGCCAAAGAATGCGTTATTTTCGAGTCTTTTGTCAAATCCAACTCTTTTCACTCTGGATTCTAAATTCAAAGATCAATGGAATTATTCAATGCAGGATTCAATTGAATTGGAATCTTCCTTCTATGATATTTACACAACAGGAAAAGAGACATGTGATAGAGAACCCAATTCAAGCATAATGGACTCCATAATTGGTAATTCCAGTTTCATTAAAGATCAGAATAATATTGAATTTTACAGGAATGATGATAAGAAGGATATATGGGTTCATTCAATAAATGGTCTGAGATTGAAATTGGAATTGTTAAAGCCAAGTACGATTGATTCCCAAAATGTTTTAATTGAAAAAAAGTTCGTGTCAGAGTATCAAGGATACGTTGAAAACAATATAGATGGAATTTGTTTACTTACTGATGAGAATTTATCTAATGGTTTTTTGAAAGTGATAACCATCAATGGAATTCCAGTAAAGAACGATATGACGATCTACATATCTGACACTAGCCTCAATAACGAGTTTATGAAGAAAAATTTGCTCTCTTTCACTCCTAATGGTTATTTGGTGTTGCATAAACTGGTTGTATCCAATATGAAAACGGTCAGCTCCGCTTTTGCATAAGAATAGTAACTGTAACGGTCAACATCTTGTGTGTGTACTAGTATGTACCAAAAGGTGTCAACTTTCAACTCTTAAACGTAACTTCGAAAAATCTTACATAACAAAACATTCGGAATTGTGGTACAAGTTATTAAAAATCTTTGTGGACGATAAGAAGATCTTGGATATGAGGTAAATACCAATTGAAGGTTCTTTATAGTTTGGTCTTCTTGTCACTCTCATTCTTATATCCTCTACTGTTTTGATGATACTGGACAAATATCTGTTACCCATCCTGGAAGTGTTGATATCCATCTTTTTACCACTGGTGTTAACTTTGAAGTCTCTACAATTGTCACAAACTGCAAAAGAACTGGAGTATTCGAAAAATACGCTAACTTTCTGGCTAATATATTGGTTTGTTCTGTTTTTTCTCCAGCTTGCAAATGTCAATTACCATTTCAGAAGTGTCTTCACATTATACTACTTCAGTCGAAACCAGCAAGTGTTGATGTATCTATTGAATTTCTATGAATGTACCCTATTACCATTCACTACGAGAACAATATTAACGTCATTCAATGTGAAGATGTCTGAAAAGGATCTAGATGCCAAAATAGGGCTTCTTCTTGCGAAAGTCTGCTTTGATAGGGACTTGGTTAACAAAGTGTTCAATCTATTTACAAAGCCAACCACAGACACGCCAAGTACCAGAAATTTTTCTTCAAGCAAATCAAGAGGACCATCTGGGAGTCTTTTTCAGGTGTTTGATCAAGATTCAACTAAAGATGTTGGGTATATCCCATTGGAAATAACAAAGCATCGAACAACCGTTCCTGATCAACAAGAAAACGGAAGAAAAAGTAGGAATGCAAGCCAGAACATTAATGAAACTTCTAGAATACCTTCAAAGAAAAACCTGAGGTCAAGAAATATTTCAACAGAATCATTTGGGTCCGTTGAAGACCAAATATATCCTTCTCGAAGTCATGATCAGGTCCAATGGTTTACTAAAAGATGATAGAAATGTTAGAATAGAAATGTGTTATGAACTAATATACAACATGCTTTTGCATTTAAACGTTAGGTGCTGTTTTATAAGCTTGGGTATTTACACAAGGTTCAGGTAAGCTTATAAGGATAATCGATACCTCTGTCTTTTCTTTTCCATATTTTTCTCTTTCTCTTAGTAGTAACATGTTCCACAAACTTGTCTTCACAATACTTAACTTTAAAGGCTCTGATAAAGTTTGGGTCCCATAGTTCACTTGCAATACCAAGATCTTTACAGCATCTCATCAGAGCATTACTCTTACACCCTTCTGTTGCTGTAGGGATACCTTCAGCAGAAAAATAGTCTTGTTCACCTCTTGCAATACCAACTAAACGACCGTGACAAACTAATCCATATTCTCTGGTTAACAATTTATCAGTGACGATGGTTTTTGATCTAGCAACTAAACCCCAACCACCTGCACCAAATGCTTTGTTCAATATTCTACGATATTTGATTTCTGGCAAATAAATCAATCCGTCAGGTTTGATTTCAATATCTTCTGGAGCTAAATCGTTTGACAACGCCTGTTGTATCGATTCAGAAAATGGTTGAGATCCTAGACCGTAGTACGAGGTGGCCCAGTTGATTTCGTTTGCAACTGGAGACTCTGGTTGATCATCTAATGTGGCAGTAAATTTCTCATTTAATGGCAGACCTTTCAAAGCTGAAGAGGTCGTAGAAAGAATGGCTTGAGATTGGGGGGCAGCTTTTGGTTGGCCTGTTTGCAAGGCAAACTCTGGAGGCTCAAAGAACAACTCCTCGTCAAACACTGGAGGTTCTGGGATTGCAGAGGCTTTAGGAACTGCCTTGGAGATCGTTCTGGAAGCCACTGTCCTCTTTGACACTGTCACGTAGCTTCTGTACACCAAATTGAGTCTTGCTCTGAGCATTTTGCCTCTTATTGCAGATGTAAATTAGAAAGATGGGTAGATTTCCATATTTGTTTCGGGTTTTGTTTGTTGATGTTTCATCTCAGTCAAAAACAGTCTGAACAATATCAACTTTTATGTACAATGGGCTCCCTGCTTGATATTGTAGAGGCTGTGGACAATGTCCGGGAGAAAGATCTCGACTCCGTGTTTACTCTATGGACTCACGACCGCAAACAGGCCATTGGTTACCTTCTGCCCTTTGTGGTGAGAAGCATCAGTGAAGTTGACTCTGATAATGTATTTGAAGTCAGTACAGAGGACAAGACTATATGTTTCAACTCCAGGCTATCTTCTTTTGAAGAGAGAAACCAGCTGGTTGCCTCAATTGCTCTCAAACTTCGAGTAAAAGGTGAACTGAGCACCTTGAAAGGTTGGAGAGATGAATTGTACACGGTTTACTACCCAACTCATGTTCCTTATCTGCTCGTTGAGCGAGCTTTCAGTCCTTTGCTGGGTATTGTCATGTATGGGATTCATGTGAATGGCTACGTGCCTCCAGAATTGTCATCAACTGGTGAGATCCAATTCTGGATCCCAAGAAGAGCTATGACAAAACCAACGTTCCCAGGAATGTTGGATAATACGATTGCTGGTGGTATTGGACACCCTTATGGAGTATGGGACACTCTTGTCAAAGAGAGCTATGAAGAGGCCGGCATATCAGAGCAATACGTCAAAGATAATGTCAAACAAGTTGGCACTGTTTCATACATATTCTCTCATGGACCAGGAAAACTAGATGAATCTGGACTTGTGCAACCAGAAATTGAAGTGATCTTCGACATGATCTTTGACCAACACACTATCCCTACCCCAGTTGACGGAGAAGCTGAATCATTTGAGCTTTTATCGTTGGATCAAGTGTTGACAGAACTTCGCAACCATAAATTCAAGGCAAACTGCGGGCTCATCCTGATCGATTTTCTTGTGAGACATGGCTATCTGACCACCAAGAACGAACCTAACTACCTCCAGCTCCTTCCACATCTCCACCGTTCCTTCAAGTTCCCTTTAAGCTAGATTAATAGACAGATTCATATTATCACGTGATTATAGACGGTTTGAAGCATTGGTCTGATGTTAAGATCTGAAAAATCTGGGAAGACGACACGTAAAGACTTTAATTGTAGTTGATAAAACAGAGGTCTTGAACTCTGTAACATAATGTCGCTGAGAAAGAGAAACGTCAAGAGCAAAGTCGCTGGAAAGGACGCTACGCTTGCTGAGATCGACCTTGAGATCGAGAAATCAACGTTGAAATTGGCTGAAATAAAGAGCGAATCCAGCATCAACTATGCTTATTTGATCGGTGTGACCGTGCTTGCCTTCATCACTCGTTTCTACCACATCAACTACCCCAACGAAGTCGTGTTCGATGAAGTCCATTTCGGTAAATTTGCATCCTACTATCTAGAAAGAACTTATTTCTTTGATCTTCATCCTCCTTTTGCTAAGTTGTTGATTGCAGGTGCTGGTTATTTGGTTGGTTATAACGGTTCATTCAAGTTTGACAGTATCGGAGACTCTTACGTTGTTAACAAAGCTCCATACTTAGTGTACCGTTCATTATCTGCTATCCAAGGCACTTTAACTATCCCAATTCTGTATTTGACCCTGAAAGAGTTGAATTACTCTGATGTTACAGCTGCTCTTGGTGCATTTATTGTCCTATTTGATAATGCACACGTTGCTGAAACAAGATTGATCTTGCTAGATGCTACTTTGATCTTATCTATTGCTAGTTCTATCTATGCTTATGTCAAATTTCAAAAACAAGAATCTTACACTAAAAAATGGTGGGGTTGGTTGGTTCTAACTGGTGTTGCCTTGTCCTGTGTTATCTCAACTAAATATGTTGGTGTTTTTACTTTCATCACTATTGGTTTTGCAGTCGCAATAGACTTATGGAACTTATTGGATATCGAGTCCGGTTTAACCATGAGACAATTTATTAGACATTTTGCTGCCAGATTCTACGGTTTAATCGTCTTACCATTCATCATTTATCTATTCTGGTTTTATGTCCATTTCGCAGTTTTAAACAAGTCAGGTCCTGGAGATGGATTCATGAGTGGTGAATTCCAAGAGACGTTAGGGGATTCTCCATTGGCTAAAGAAGCGAAACAAGTTAACTACTATGATATCATCACTTTGAAACATAAAACTACTTCAGCTTTGTTACATTCTCATAATTACACTTATCCTTTACGTTATGAAGATGGTCGTGTTTCTTCAAAAGGTCAACAGGTTACTGGTTTCACTAATGGTGAAGACGTCAACAACTTGTGGAAAATTCTTCCAGTAAACCCTTTTCCAGAAGGTCAAGAATTAAATCACGCTGTTCGTACCAATGATGTTGTTAGATTTTTACACGTTAACACCAATACCTATTTGTTAGCTCATGATGTTGCTTCACCTTTATATCCAACTAATGAAGAGTTTACAACGGTGAATGAAGAAGTTGCAGCAAAAAGATTCAATGAAACTTTATTTAAGTTGCCATCAGCTCATGGTAAAAACAAGGCTGATATTATCAAAACTAAAGGTTCTTTGTTCAAAGTCTTACATACTGATACTACAGTTGCTTTGTGGACTCATGATGATGTCACTTTACCAGAATGGGGGTTCAACCAACTTGAAGTGAATGGTAACAAAAAAATCCAAGCTTCAGATACTGCTTGGTTCTTTGATGAAATTCATAACTTAGCAGATTCTAGAAAAGTATACGTTCCAAAACCTGTTAAAACACTTCCATTCTTTAAAAAATGGTGGGAATTACAATTCAAAATGTTCCATCATAACAACAAATTGAGTAGTGATCATCCATTTGCCTCAGACCCAATCACATGGCCATTGTCTTTAGCTGGTGTCAGTTTCTGGACTAAAAATGATACCAAAGAACAAATATATTTTATTGGTAATTTATTTGGTTGGTTTTTAGAAGTGATTTTATTATCTGTATTTACGTTGCTCTTTATTGGTGTCAAACTTGCAGAACAAAGAAGAATTTACATTTTAGAAGAACGTCAAAAGAAAAAACTGTTCAACATTGGATTCTTATTCATCGGTTATTTGTCACATTATGTTTTCTTCTTCTTAATGTCCAGACAAAAGTTCTTGCATCACTACTTACCAGCTCATTTAGTCGCTGGTCTGTTATCTGCTGCCATTCTAGAATTCTTATTGGGTAGAGGAAAAGCCTTAAATATTACAGTCATTGTTTTGACTGTTGGTTTAATAGGAACTTTTTTGTTCTTTGCTCCAATTACTTATGGTGATGTTAGTCTAACAGTTTCACAAGTTCAAGCGAGACAATGGTTTAATACCAAACTACATTTTGCAAAATAGATCTACATACTAAAACATCGAAATTAAATACATATCAACAAATATTTGTACTTTCACTAGGTGTATGGAATATTTCATCTTGGTCGCTGGAACCATCAATAGATGATTTTCGAACTGGATTTCTTTCTGGTGTTTTCAATAGGTTTGTTTCGGAAACTGCAACGTTTGTGATACTCTCTGCTTCAGGCTCATTAGAAATAGTTTCATCTTTCATAAGTTCTTTGGAAACAGATTCTTCTTTTTGTGACTCCATCTGTTCAATCTTGAATTTCTCTGGGTTTGAGTGGAAGTCAATAATATCTTGAGGAACATTGAATCCAATTTCATCTGATATTCTGAGATTTTTGATTTTTTGTTCAATTGTTTTACATAATGAGGATGCAACTCCAAGGATATCCCTTCTCGCGACTTTAGATTTAACAGGAGTTGTTGGTGTTGAATTCACCACTGTAGTAACAGGTAAATCAGTTTTTGCATCTTGTAAAGTATTAACCAAATCAAGATAAATCTTCAAATAGATTGCATTGAAAGTATCATCAGTTAAAGATGTTGAGCCAAAGCCGTTATTCATTCTTCTTATTTCAGAGATTTCATATAAAAGAGCTAGAATTGAAATTTCATCTGGTTTCAAGTCCCTATTTTTGAAACTGTCGTTAATCTTCTCTGATTTGGTCATAAATTCAGAATAAACAAGCTTTGGAACTTCAATATCAGTATAATTTTTCTCAGCACGTATTATTTCTTTCATTAAATTGCAAATAGCAGTACATGAAATATCCCAAGCTGATGGTAGATCAATCATACAAGCACCAAAACGACGTAACTTTCTATTGAAAAGAATTAGACCTTGTAAATCAGCCATCTTTTCAGCAAGTTTGATGTAGAAGTCAATGTAAATTGTGGTGTAGACAAAATGCTTACCAGGAGCTTCAAATTCTGGTTTCCAGATATTTACCAAATTTTTTGTTGTTGATTTGAGAATAATAATTGATTCAATTTCTTGGAACGATTTTTTATATTCTTTTAAATCATAATATATTTTGGATATCTTAGTGCGAGGTTGATGATGCCATTTTCTTTTATCTAAAGAGATAAGTTTCTTCAATGCAGAAATGATAAAGTTGATTAGTTCATTATCAGTATGATCGATAACTTGCAACTCATTAAAACAAGGGGCTCGCTTCAAAAACTCAAGACCAGTCCTGATATCAATTCTTTCAGCTTTAAAGTACTTGTAAACCAAAGATGCCAACTGATAATGAGGTTCAATACCTTGAGGGTTTTTATCACAACATTTAAGTGAATTTTCCAAAAGAAACTTTACGGATCTTCCCATTTTGTGGATTACTTTAGTGAAATAGAAATAATTCATCCAGTCGTCACCATCAAAAGATATTGCAATTTTGAGAGTTTTTGAAATAATTTTCAAAATAACAGATCTCTTCTCATCTGTTACTTCATAAGAGTTTTCAATAATACCATTTTCTGGGTCCAAAATTTTTCTTTCACCTGAAGTTAAAAACGCAAAGCCATCCATTGGTCTTGCTAAAGAGTGGTATAACTCTCTACCAAAAGAACCAAACACACTAGCTTTTATATTGTCTTGAAGTTTAGATGAGTCATTAATAATCAGACTAACACACATTAAATAACATAAAATGGCTTTCTTCTGAAGTGTACCTGTTACAAGTTTCTTCTCTATGGTGTTCAATTTATCAGACGTCCAAGTAAGATCATCTTCTGCTTGGAATCCATATGATTGCCCAAGACAAAACCAACTTTCTACTCTGTTTGATCCACAGATTAAATCTGTCCTGAACATTTTGACAATATATTCCAAGTCTGAATTTTTGGATTGACCTGCCTTCTTTCTTGATTTATAAAGATTTAAATTCAAGACACCTTCTAAATAATACAAACCATCATCATAAACAACTCTTTCAGGTCCACTCACCTTTCTATATTCGTCATTCAACTCACCTGAAAGGGCATCTCTGAAAATGCGAAGGTCAAACGGTCTGTTAAGGTGAAAGTCTACTCTAGCTTCATTTCTTTGGAAAAATGGATCATTGATATCAGGATCCCCAAATGTCTCATAAATCATATCTAAGCCATGTTTTAAATCTTGTTTGAATGATGATTGAAAGAAATAATTTTTGTTAATTATAGTTTTAAGAATGTATGGTGAAAACTGAAATGCACAATTCTTATCAAAAACTTGCTTTTTAGTACCATGATCAAATGGAACAAATGTATCAGAGCTAATATTGAGGTGAAACTTGCAATTCATGTGTTGTAGTATCTCGGCCTCGAAAACTTTATCATCAACACCATCTAATAAATACTGGGAAAGGTCTAATAACTTTCCTTGTGAAGCATCACAGAAATTCAATTCCCCAACCTCTTCATGAAACACATTAAAAAACCTCAGATACTTTTCTTCTTTTGATAATAGTCCATAGAGTGGAAGGATTGCACATATCGTGGCAACAATAGTATCTCTGAATTTAAGAAAAGATCTATTCTTAACAGTGGCCGTCTTTAAAGATTTTTCAAAAATGATATAAACATAAAGAATTCTGAAAATAGCTATCAAGTTTTGTAAAATTTCAGAAGCATCAGCCTCATCAACTTTCCATTCTTTGTTCTTGATCAACATAACAAATTCTTCAATATACTCAGAATAGTATGCAATAGTGGTTATCAAAATTTGTTGACGATGCTGTTCAAGTTGACCATTATACTGTTCTGGTTTCAATTGGTTCAGTAAAATGCTTAAAACAATGTTCAAAGACTTTTGAAAATCAACAACATTTGAAGCCATAAAGTAATGCCCCAAAAGGACTCTCCATAATTTTAGCTTGAAGTTCACAGAACCGTCATTGATAAATTGAATCATAGATTGTTCTTCTTCGGAGTAATCATTGAAAGTCCCATCTGAAAAAAGAAGTCTCTGTAACAACTTCACGGTCGCTTCATGGTTTTCTGAGTAAAATGTTTTCTCAAATGAAGTAATAACATTGAATTTATCACTTTGCGCTTTGATAGTTGATAAATTCAATGCAGGAATACATTTGTAATTGACAAAGCCAATGTTAAACTGGGAATCATTTGAATTCAATTTTTCATATAGCTGGTTGAATAAATCCTTGATCTTATCAATGCCAGAAGTTTTAGAATGTTGAATGTACATCAAAGTAGCCCATTTGAACCTGAAATTCAATTTTTCATTCATGTTAGGAATGTTTTGAGACAAATACTTTTTCCATTTGAGAATAATTGGTTTGATCATGTTGACATAAGAATTCAAATCACTCAGTATTTTTGAAGGAATTCCTCGTAGTTTTAGTTGCTGTTGTTTACTTATCCACCTGTTAAGTAGAAGTTCAAATACTGAAACTGAATAATTTTGAAATCCTGAAGAGGAAAGTTGATTGAATAAAATATCTTCTGCTGATAAAACCAATGCTTCGAGGTTACAAAACAGGTCATTTTCAAATAATAGATCAGTAATTGGACATATTCCACCATCTTCAGTGGACAAAAGTTTTGAGATTAGTTCATTTCTAACTTTGACGTAATGACATGCTGAGTATTTTTTGATGAAATCAACGGCCGAAGTATCACCTAAATATTCAACAGAAGTATTTGGATCTAAATGATCAACGAATGAGTTTGAGTTGAAAAGTTCTGCCAGTGCTATATTGGAATTAGCAGAGTCTGATTTATATCTTTGTTCAGGAAAAAGAGCATCTGAATGTTTATTCGACCATTGGTTAAGTGAATTGTGAAAGTCAAAAAAACATAAATCATCTGCTTTTGAGTAAGTTGAATTTAAATCAAAGTCCATTTTCAGGCCAATCGTAGCTAAAAACAAATTGAATTCTTCTAAAAATTTGTTTCTTGAAGAGTCCCCAGTTTCAAAATCAGACTGTTCTTTGACACGTTTACTTGAACGATGTGGTATATCTTCTTGTTTTCTTTTCTTATCATCATCAGTACCTTCATTTAGTTGAATAGCTTCATCCTCAATAACTTCTAATTTTCCAATCTGTTGATCATTTGAAGTGCGTTCTGGAACTTCGAAAGAAAGAAACGTGATCGGTGTTTCAGAATTAGAATATAGATCTTCATTTCTTGTATGTTTAAACTTGGCTCTAGGTACTAGATCATTTAATGCTATAGCTAACGATCTCCAAGTTACACTTTCTAATCTAACAACTTTAGATTCATCTTGTATAAACTTCTCGTGCCTTACTTTCAAATACTCTAAAACAGGGTTCAAAAATGACAAATCCTGCTTTGGCAAATCAAAATGCTGGGTGCGATTATCTATATGCGACGGCTCCCCAACTCTTTTCAACAATTCTTGTCTTTTTTTGAAGAAAGATAAGTAATCTGGTGAATTCAAACGATTCCTTTCATGTAAATTAACCTCTTGATTCTGTTCATTTGATAACTCATATTCGATAACATAACGAGATAATCTATCATTCTCAACCAATTCGAAAAGAGATAAAAGCAAAGTCTCAACTGTGAAATCCTCATCGGTATACTGAAGTGATATAATCAAGTCATCAATTGTGTTCAGGAAGAGCTCCAAAGATGCTTCTAATGATAAAGATGAAATCCCAGCCCTTAGTTCTTCTAAATGTAATAAACCACGATTTCTATGCGATAAGTAACGTAGCATTCGAATGTTCGGACTATTGAACGGTTTAGTTGTGTCCCCGACAACCTCTATCTTGAAGAGATGTTTGTACTCCTTGTTGGCTTCATCAAACTTAAACTCTTTCTGTAGCTTCAGTGCGGTCTGAAATGACGAGAAAGCCTGTTCAATCTGGAGAGCAGTTAGTATGTGGAATCAAGCCCAAGTGGTAGCTCAAACTTACCTGAAGCTCCCTTGTATGTTCTTCAGCATCATATTCTACATCCTCCACGCTGAGATTGAGCGCAATGAAGGACATGCTGCTGGTTCTTGAGGTGATGGACTGGTATGCCTTTCATTTTGTTTATTTGTTTTTCGAAGTGTACATTTTTTTGTTTGCCCGAATCATTTAAGCAGACATTTATTTATTTGTATTGAAGTAAAGACAAATGATCAATTAGAAATAAAAATACGACGCAACGAGCAAGCAGCTCCATAAACGAAGTTGATCTGATCGTCGGTAATTTGACGTTCTTTTTCATTGAAGGCAACAATTAAAAACCCACCTGATCTTAAATAGACTTCTATTGGTTTCTCGACTTTATTTGACTTGCTGTTTCTTATGATCTTTCTCTTTCTAATCAACCTGGAGTCCAATCTGTAGAAAGGCATCACCAAACCGGACTTGAATTTCACATTAGACTTATTTGTGTTTTCATAAAAGACTCCAAATTCTGAACTTAGCGATGAGTAATACAAATTTGAATCGAAGTTCAAATCTTTCTTTTCATATCCACATGAGCCCAACACGCGACTCATTACTGTCTCATTGTTAATCTTCACCAATTCATTTGCAAATTTGAAAGACTCAGCTTCAATCACATTCTCTTGAGGAAAAAATTCAGATTGTATTTGATATGGTTGACAAACCCTTAATTCAATGACACAAGACAAATCAAAATTACAAAAACTATTGATGATTTTGCAAAGTTGACCAGCAGCAACCTTAAAGTCTCTTGTACTTGTCAAATGTTTCACTATTTCACTATTGATCAGATTTTCTGAACTTTCTGTTTTTGAATCATGCTTACTGTATCTAAAATTGAAATTTTGGGAATATTGGCTTCCTGATCCATCCTTCTCATAAACTGCAACAGAAGACAAGTGGTTTCCTTGACTGGTAGGTCTTCCAATGACTTTAATCAACGGAACAGTTGTTCTTGGATCAGAAAGGGTCGTGATAACTGGTGTACCTAGCACATTAATGACCTCATCAGCCAACTCTTGAAGGAAACTGATTTGTTTCTTACCGAATTCTTGTCTTGGAAATGGATCAAACACTGCAAAAACACCAATAACAGAACCAAATTTTGTCACTAATGGAACACCAGCGTACAATCTTATGAATGGGGCACCTTTAACAAAAGGATTATTGGCAGTTCTCCAATCATTTGAAGCATCTGACAAAACAAAGTTACCTGTAGACAAAATCGTGTGAGCATCAATAGAGACCTTTCTTGGGCATTCGTTAATATTTAAAGAGACCTGATACTTCACGATTTGTCTTCTTTCATCAATTAAGGAAATTGAAGCACCACTAACATTGAAGAATTTTAAAGCCTTTGCAATTAACTTATTGAAAACGTCTCTATTTTTCCATTGATCATTATTCTTGAATTTCTTAACAGCTCTTAATCTTGAGGATTCATTATAGTGATCTGGTGGCACCATTAAATCAACATCTTGAAAACTAGGTGGACATGGAACTTTTGAGAGATTCCACTTTCCTTTACTGTATGCATCAAGAAAATGAGATTTGGTTAAAGGAACGTTCATGATTGTAGAGCTATTAGAAGCTGGGAAATAGCTTTCACCGTTGTTAAGAACAAGCCTCTTTTCAGATAAAACCTCCTCTGAATTGCCGGGAGATGCCATTATGTCTAGCTATATTGTGCAGCTCTGGTGAGTTAAGTCATTCCAAGTACGAGCAAGCACCACAAATCAACACACTTTTTTTTTTGGTTTGGACCTCTTTGTGTTCATTTACACAATCAAAATTAAATCGTAAGGTTCGAGAAAAATTAGATGATAAAATAAAACCAACCAACCATACTTCCCACTGGCTTGAACAAAACAAACAGCAATATGTTCATGTTCGGAAACAGGCTCTTGTCACAGGCTGCTATATTAAGAGGTTCTAACTTCCAAAAGTTTGCACTTGGAGGTGCCCTTCTATCGTCTTTGTTGTATCAACGTGATTCAATCATTAACTTGGATGATAAGTTTAAGGAACCTTTGGAAGGTATCAATGTTGATAAAAGTGTTAGTCCTATTCCAACTTCAATGAAACTCACTACATCTTATGATCTTCTTGGTTATGGTACAAGATCCGTTACATTCATCTCGTTCAAAGTGTATGCACTTGGTTTATACGTCGCTTCAAAGGACATTTACAAGATCCCAACAGTCTTAGATTCTAAGTTTTTGTCAAAAGCTTTCATAGATACAGATGCCACTAAATCACATCAGGAAAATTTATTAGCTGCTTTGAAGAACACTGAAACTTCAAAAGTTTTGATTTCTAGTCTTTTGGATTCTAACATTCGTCTTGTTGCTAGAATTACACCAGTTAGAAACACCGACTTTAACCATTTGAAAGATGGTTTGATCAAATCAATCTTAGCTTCAAAGATTAAAGATGAAACTTTGGAGAAAGGATTGAACGAACTAAGAGAAGCTTTTAATCGTAGAGGGTCTGTCAATAAAAACCATAATCTAATATTGGAAAGATTAGAAGATGGTTCTCTACAACTATACTACGAAGATACAACCAAGAAGGATTTCTCTAAAATGGGTAAAGTTCAAACTCCAATTGTTAGCAAACTCTTGCTTTTACAATATCTCAGTGGGGGGTTGAGTCCAAGTGCCAGAGACACTTCAATTGAAAAAATATCCCAATTAGTTTGATATGATTATTTATTACACTAAGTTATTTAAAACGAATAATCATTATCACGATTATTCACTGTATATATATATTATATTATAAAAATTCTTTGTTCGATTCAGAAACACTGTTAAGGAAATTATTTCATAAAATTGTTCCATTCTCTGAGAAAGTTTGTTATCTTGAGAAACAATTGAATAGAACGAACAGAAAAAATAATCTCAGGTCTTATATTCTTGGTATTAGCTACAATCACTCACAGCGATTTCTCGTTAAAATTTCTTTGTCATTGATATATTAAGTGTCTTCTGCAAAACGTAAAACTGATTATTTCTATGTTTGATCCCAAAACCCAATTAGTTCCTTAGCCCTAAATTTCATTCCCATGTCAAGAGTTATGTGAAAACAATCCGTTGATTATAAACGTTCTATTTTACAAAGAGGTAAATTCCAACTGTTGTTGTTGAAGCTTATGCTCCAAATGGATGGGAAGGTTATGCTAATGCTGGTATTTCTTTACAATGTTTTGGTAAATCATTACCAGGTGCAGATGCTTATAAATGGTTTGGTTTCAATGGTGATGTTATTGCTGAAAGAGTCGCAAAGTATTATGAAACCATCAAGACAGATGTCGAATTACTTTGGGAATTTCAGGATTCAAACGATAATGGTAAGAACTAAATGTTCAAATGATCATTTTACAGGAATATTGTATAGAATAACACACATCTAAATAACCGGTTATCGGTATAGAGAAATTGGCATCAGGTCTAATGTAGTGTCAATACTAGATTATTTACTTCTTCATTTTCTTAGAACTCTTAGAATTTATTTATGTTATTTGAATGTCGAAATCCTATGGGTACAGAATAGGTCATAACATCCTGTTTGGGTGTTTATTATGGTTCGGAATTATATGCTGAAATGATGCTTACCCCAGCTCTGAAGGATGTGATGAGCTTTGTTTAACCAATAAAATGATATCACTTCTCCGACAAATGCCCTTTTGAAACAGGTGCTGTTGTTTTCGACTGCATTCATTTAAGTCATACCCCAGATTTTTTGCTCGGAATAATATTGGACCTTGATGTCAGAAGAAAAACAATTGGAAAAAACAAACGATTAGTTGACACTTGAGAGAACTTCAAACTTCAAAGTCACTTGATGATGAGCTCGGTACGCAAATCCCCCGAACCGTTTTCTCTGAGAGCTCTACTATGATGGTTCATTAAATTTATATAAACTGACACCTCCCTGTGTTACGTCGTCTTAAAAGTTGAATCAAAACATCATCATCATGAAGTTTTCTAAAGCCTTTGTTTGTGCTTGTTTCGCCAATGGCGTCTTAACAGCACCTTCCGGAATTTTGGAAACTAGAGACACTGAAACAAACAGCTCCAGTTTAGCTGAAGGCTCTTTGATTAATCAGGATGACCCAACTTTTACTGCTACTATCTTGACTTCATACAATAGCACTTCGAATCTATCAGTGTCAATTGGTAACGACAAATTTACAATGCAAATGGGACCAACATATGGTACAAAACTTATGTGGAAACCAACCCCCGAAGAAGATGCTGTTGATTTAGTTGGATCTGGTGTTGGTCTGTATGCTTCATATTCTGGTGCTTTGCATAACATTTTTTATGATAATGTTCGTGTGGTCTCGTATGATTCTAATAAATTAGATATCTCATTTGATGCTGAAGAAGGAGAACATCATATTGTGCTTTTTAAAGGTTTAAACGGTTTCTATTCTTATTTTGTTAATAGAGGCTTACCAGATTTGGGTGAATTCCGGACTTTGATTAGATTAAATCCTGATTTGTACCAGAATGCTCATACTTCTTTGAAAGATGGAGCTCTACCAACTTGGCCAGATGATTTCCAGGGAACAAAGATCTTTGATGAAACTTGGGAAAATTCTACTGGTGATGGTTTTATTACCAAATACGATTGGAGTAGTAGACTTCATGAAGAAGAAGTGTATGGTGTTTATGGAACTGATAATTCTACTGACAAATCATATGGTGTTTGGTTGATTTCTCCAGGTCGTGACTACTTCTGTGGTGATCAAATTAAGCAGGAATTGTTGGTTCATAGAGAATCAAAAACAGGTGACGTTGTTTTATTGAACATGTTACATGGTACCCATTTTGAAGTCGAACTAGTGGAGAAATTTGCTGACGGTAAAGTTTGGGGTCCTTTCCTTTACTACTTCAACGATGGAGATCTATCTGATGCAAACAGAAGATGGTTCAAGGAGAAACAAAATTGGCCTTACAAATGGTTTAAGGATGAAGACTACTTAAGTAGAGGATCTGTTAAAGGTAGATTGTTACTATCAGATGGTTCCCCTGCATCTAATGTCAACCTATTTTTGAGTCAAAGCAACAATTACACGATGGTCCAAGGTGCTGGTTATCAATACTATAGCTATACTGACGATGATGGATATTTTAATATTGATGATATTCGCTCTGATAAACATTACTGGTTGCAAGCATTCTCTTCAGAATGGTCAGGTGGTATTGATGTTGTTAGAAACTATACTTATGCTAAAGAAATTACCATAAAGAATGATAAAACGACCAATTTAGGAACCATTAAATGGAACGTTACTCACGACACAATTTGGTCAATAGGAAACTATGATAGAACTACGAAGGGTTTCAAGTATGGTGCTAAAGTCTATGAAGATTTCCAGACTGAACTATGCCCGGCTGATTATGAATTTTATGTTAATGAGACTTCTTATCGTGACTGGTGTTTTGCTAAAAGCAAGGCGGGTGTATGGACTATACACTTTGATTTGGATTCGCTCAATGATTCAAAGGATGCTGCATTATATGTTTCTATGGCAGGATACACTGGTAACAATTCATATGTTGGAGGTGACTCAACTAAATTAAAAATCCTCGTTAATGGAAATCAATTAGGCAATGACACATTTGGCACAAATCTTTACAATGATAAGTCTACTTATAGATCTTCTTCTTTTGCGGGTAATTGGTTCTACAGCAGACTTGATGTTCCACGTTCTTATTTAAGTCAAGGTGAAAATACTGTTGAGTTAATTACTGAAGAGTATAGAATCAATTATGGGATCTTATGGGATTCTTTGAAGCTTGTTTGGGAATAGTCTTGAGTAATGGATAACATTGTTGTTTTTCCAAATCTATGGTAAATTTTGAAATGTTATATCATTGAACTTTGTAGCTAATAGATTCTTATTTGTTATTCTGGGGATCCCTTTTTAGAATGACTTCAAATGTATTTATGTTTCAATCTCTTAAAATCTGTCACATATTGGCAGGCCTAATCATCCGTGTTGGCGTAAACCAAAAATGGTGCGGATCCAAGAATTTCTAACAGACACTGGTAGCACTCATCACTTAGACCGTTGAAGTCGTCATCGTTGGTAACATTCAGGATCATTGCAGGGCCCAGCTCAACTGAGCTTTACAAGGAGACACACTCGCCAGTTAACTCGTTGCATTTAGCAATAGCGCTTTTGAACTCTTCTGTAAGACTGTCGTAATGCACCAATGTATCATTTCGGGTTCATTGATTTAGACCGTCTGATTCGTTGAAAAATCATCAAACGGTTTTGTAAATAAAAATTAAAATGGAAAGAAACCAGCACATTAAAAGAAAGGCGATTTTCAAAAATATGACTGAAAAGAAAGGCAAACCTGCACTTATTGAGACTATTGGAAAGTAGAGAACACAAATCTCAAGCAATATCACTACTAGAGTTACTGGTAGCCATGGTAAGCGTAATTCTGGATCTGGTAACTTTTCCTAACAAATTGAGATATGGATTTCAAACGGCAAGTTCACAAGGGTGAATGAAACCAGAACTCTTCTATTGATCATCCCGAAAGGTTCTCTCCTTCCAAGACACCAAACTGTCACCACATCAAAAGATTGCAAATATCGCTAGCCAAAACTACACCGAAGACCGGCTGGCAACTACGGAGCAACAGAGGCATATGAAAGAGATATAAATCGTGAGGCCTCTACATACAGAACACTCTTTTGAGCTGTCTATCTCTCCAAGAAGTTATTGCCGACCAGTGTTTGCACCTTAAAACACTACAATCTAAATATTTTACGTTTTCCATTACATGTTGAACCCAAACCAAAAGATTAGACACCAATTTGTTCCGCCAGAGTAGTTCCCCTAAATCATTTCTTGGGGCAATTCACTAGCTCTATAAACCGAACCCATCAAGGGTCCATTCAAATCATTAAGTAGAGACTATATACTACCAATAAGCCATTACACCGGCCTTGCACTCTTCCATATTTACTCTGTCCCCAAGTTATTATTCCAACCATTTAGCTATCTTATTTCAAGAAGCAATACCATTCACTTTGATTACAGCTCACCAGGCACACGACCAACATCGTACAAAGATCGCTTCTGATACATTACATCACTCATCCATAGTATACGCCTATTGAATCATACTCTAAAACTACCATACGCACAGTATCAACTACCCATCTGTTAACCAGATAAAAATAAATCAAGAACTCTGTGACTTGTGAGGAAGTACAGAAAATGGATCAGGATATATTACAGATTGGTTACACGGCTAAACATGTGGAAGAAAAACTCTACTATTTGCTATCTCTTGCTTCATATTCTTGACTTAGTTCCTTCTTTTTTGTTCCAAAAGCAACTCGATTCTCTCCGTTATGCACAATTGAAAAAACGAAAACAATTGATAGAGAAATCAAAGCAATTAGGCTCATCGCCATACCTGTCCATCCAAATCTTAGCAAAGAATTTGACTTGCTTGATGTGATTGACCAACTTGAAAAATTTTGATCAAAGACATCATTCATTGAGTTATAACATTTAACGGTCAAAGCCAATCCAATGGTCATTGAAATCCATTGTGCCAAACTACAAGCCAAAACCAAAGGCCATATAATCAACTCCAACTTCACAGATATGAATATAGTTATTATCAAAATGAAAAGAAGACTTATTTGAACTAATGAAATAATAAACCCAGCATAGATACCGTTGAATCCTCTTTCAAAATCATTAGCTGAGATTGAAGCGAAATAGGTGCCAACATAAAACCCAGTGTAAGTTCCCTGACCACCTTCAATGTAATTATCTTGTAACAAACCTCCAATATCTGGGACATACCTTTGCCTAGATTCGCTGCAAGTTTCCTCAATAAAATCTCCAGTGTTAGTGTTGATAGATCCTGAGCAATAACCCCATAGACCATACCTGTAAACATCATTCAAAGTTGTATTTAAAATAGTAAGCTGACGGTAAGGCTCAGGCTTGTAAAGAGCGTTAAAATCGGCATTTCTAAAATCTATTTCAAGAAGAAAGTTTTTACTTGATTTAGAAGGTGAGGTGTATAATGTGATTCCTGAAAATGCAACGCTTAAGATACAAAAAATGGAGATGATACAGAGGACTATTGCTTTGAAGGTTTTCATTTAATAATTGGGAATTTAGAAAGAAATGAAAGATAGCAAAAAAAGATTTACTGAATTTAAAGGCTTTTATAATCTTGAATTCTGATTTGATCCATCTGAATTTGATTATTAAACCTGATAGATTTGCGATAACATGTATATATGTATGTATATTAAGATGTGTACATAAAGATACATCATGTTGATCAATTTATATATAATAAAATTTGAAAGCAATTTGAAAGTTAAAACTTTTCTGGATATGGGTTCACCCAAAGTTGAAGAAGAGTACAGAATCAGTTGAACTAGACTAATATACAGGGAGAAAAGAGTAATTCAAGTAGTTTTTTGCTGCACAGTTCTCTGTTAAAAGAAAACCAGCTCAGGGTCTCTCTTTTTAAGTTTCAGGGCTTCGGCTTATATGTAAAATTTAAAGTTTAAACAAAAAAGAAAATTTTTGTGCATGAACGAAACGGCATTTCTAATTTTATCATATCCCAGCAGGTACATCTAAGAAAAGACGTTCATTATTTTTCTTAGAGCAACCAGGGTTGGAGACTCGAGTTAGGTTTTGTGCTTCCAGTTGCTCTATTCAGAATTTCAAATATTATAGGTCTGGATAATAGAGAAAAAAATTATATAAAGCCTGTAATTGCCCCATCTAAATAATCAAAAACCCTAAAGATTTACTGCATCTATAGGAGCTATAATATTTTACGATGGTTTTATGAACTAGAGCTCTTCTACACTTCTGTGTGGGTGTTAGGATGTGTGGGTGTGTGGGTGTTAGGATGTGTGGGTGTGTGTGGGTGTTAGGATGTGTGGGTGTTAGGATGTGTGGGTGTGTGGGTGGGTGTTAGGATGTGTGGGTGTGGGTGTTAGGATGTGTGGGTGTTAGGATGTGTGGGTGTTAGGATGTGTGGGTGTTAGGATGTGTGGG